>OY754873.1:8414385-8727995 GCA_963576445.1 Lithosia quadra | reverse complement strand
ACTAAAAGACTCCCAGGTTGTAGCTTACCGGAATCACAGACTCAGGAGAAATCCACAACCCACCAAGGGGTGGTTAATATGTCAGGCTAATACCGACCAAAACCATAAGCCGTCTCGAGTCTCATATGTACCGAAGGTGTAAGGTGGACCAATAAAAAAATTCCCTCGGATGGCTGACTCTAAGATCCATCTCCATATATTTCTGATTTTGTTCATTCAATAGTTTTTTATCCCGTAATCCAAATAATATGTAATAACTATTATAGTAAGTTGATAATGTTGTAAGTAGTTGATTAGTGAACAATGTTCTTATGTAAATAATGTACTGTACCTACTATTGTTTTCATCCCAAATAAAAGGAAACAGAAGTAAAGAAATTTTAAAAAATTTATCTGTCTCTGTCTATTTGAGAAAGAGGTAGGTAATCTCAGGATGACAAGACAGGTCCGATTTTGACGGGACTTTCGTTGGTAGATATAATATAAGGCGTAACATGGACTACTTAGATTTTAAAAATGAATAGGGTTCCCCGCAAAAGAAAAATCTAAACATAAAAATCTGCTTTGACGTGAGTGAAATCTAATTTAGCTAATGAGGTAACCAACACAACTTCTAAAGATTCTAAGGCGGAGCGAAATTTGCTGGGACAGTTAGAGAATAACAAAATTTAATGGTAGGTAGATAAGTACCTGTGACGGACGACGATACAACATAACGCAACACATTTCGTTGCAGACGCTAGAAGTTCAGGCACCGTCCAGTGGCTCTACCACATGAATAGCTATGGTACTTTTACTCATGTGGCTCTACCGTGAGTTGACACTGACGTTTCTCGTTAGTGTCGCCGTAAATTATGATTTGTATGGAATTTTTGTACGCGCCCCTGGCGGTCACGAAGGAGATTAAACTTTGTACAACGAGCACTATAGGTTTCGATTGTCACTAGCATGCAATTTCGTGGTGTAAACCGGTAGAGCTACTGATCGAAACGTTCTTACCTATTTCTTCCTTTTAAATTTTTCTTTTTTATAATATTTATATTTAGTATAAAAAGAAGCAATAGCTTTCCAAAATTTCCAGTACGTCAACATGCAACAGAAATAGCTTAGTAAAGATTCTAGCCCACCGTAATTACTATAATGAAAAAGACATGCGGATGAACAAATTAATGGATCAAATCAAGTAGTCGATCTCAAACAATCGTATTAGGATTATGATACGCCCTCTGTCTGCAATAAATGATAATAAACATTTCAAGGGTCCCTTTTTTCGTAAATGTTTTGCTATTTTATACCAGCAACAAAGAGCGACCGCAGGTTCGAAAACCGCTGATCCCAACCGATCTTTAATTTCAACTGAAGTGAAATCGACTGAAGTGTACATGCTTTCGCTCTTATTCCCTCGACCCCTCTTACTTATGAACAAAAAATATACGCCTTGAAAAAGTTCATCTCGGGTAAAGTTTGAATAATGAATTTAAAGGTCTTACAAGTAGCTAAGAATTGAATGTGGCATAATTCAATTTTTTGTAAGTACAAAACCTCACGCGACAGTCTAAAAGAAAATTGTCTCGTGTAAATAGATTCCGGTCTCTTGTCGTTCCCCTGAATCGTCACCACTCAGGAAAGTTGTTTGTATAATTTCCTGTTAGGAAAAACGTAACACGTCCACGCCGCCGGAGAAAATTACGGTTTACAAAGTTAAAATAATTGTAAACGACATCTTATCCGTTCTTTTTCAGCGTTTTATATAAGTATAAAGGAATAATAAATAGTACCTATTGAGTAGGTTAACACATTGCAAGGTTAAGCAATACCAGTCTGTCTTAGGATGGGTCACCTACTTAACACATTGAGACCCCTGGTTGCCTCGGAGGATACGTTAAGCTGTCGGTCCCGGTTGCCATACGAACATCTATGGCAGTCGTTAAGGGTAGCTGGAGCACTTAGAAGTCCATAAACTGGACTATCTTCAGAACTTCTATATCGCCAATAGGTTGTGGAAGTCAGATGGCAGTCGCATCACGGTAAATATCGAAGTTTGTTCGTTTCGTAATTAAACTGAAAAGGTCAACCTCAACTAAGTTGAGAAAAGGCTCGAAGGATGATATCAGTACCTATACAGGAAGTAGAAAATTCAAGACTCGTTAAACCGAGTCCTGAATATAAGTAATTCCAAGACTCTTCTACGTTCCGTTACCGTACATATTATTAGTCAGTTCTTATACCTATACCCAAATTAACTAAGTATTTCTTTTAACGACGAGTTTTGCTCTTAACTCTTACTTATAGATAGATATCTATACAATTTATTTATTACACCTATAAATTCGATACATTGAAATGTAAAATCTGTCTTGTAGTAAGTTATTTTATGTTATTTCTATGAACTGCAGCTGAATTTGAATAAATATGATTGAATACTAACTAAATAACTATTATGTACTTAGGTATATATTCCTAATTCCTATTTCTAGTTAATAGTAAATAGTATTGTAAATAGTAGTGTAAATAGTAATATAGTTTTAATTTATTGTTTAATATAAATGTTTGCATGCCATAAAATGAAATGGTCAATATTCTGTATCAAAATAATGTGACATCTTGTGGGTAGGTAGTCTACTCTGCTAACTAGGTTCCGCATTAGAATCAAGTTATAATGGTTACCGTAGATGCGGATGGATTAAACCCGTATATACGAGTAGCTCAAGGTAAACTGCCTTGCAAGGCACAGGGCAACACATTACTTCCTTGGAGTAGACCGTCTTCTGCACTCTCAAGTGACACTTGTTGGAACGCTGCACATGGATGCACATGGAATGAATAATACCACAAGTATTTGCAAATACTTTTTATTACTAAAAACGTTTACTATGGACTACGACATTGATCCCTTTATTTATTTATACTTTCATCAGTAGATATGTGTTTTATACTTGAAACACAAACCGAAACACAAACTGAAGCTGCTGGAAATCTATTTCTGTTTCCACCACAACCGCTATATGAAAAGCCTCTACATGTATTCGTATTTATGTCGAAATAAAATCTGAAAGTAGGTAAACTTATCAATTCATTAACAATAATGTCAAATTCAATGTTATATATTTACTAAATAGAAATAGAGGTGGTTAAATATAGAAATGTGAGAAAGAGTAAATGGTAACTTTGTTTTCAAAGCCCTTCACTTTGAGGTAGTAAATTCTATAAGTATATTGTAAAATATAACTTACGAAGGTTCGTATCGAAAACAATTCCCAAAGTCTGGTTGAAAACGACAAAAGATGTTTGCTGTCACATTCAGCTGTTCATGTGAAATAATATCTGAAAATCCAAATACCAGTGATTTTAACATGCCTAAACCACATGAATAGCTATGGTACAGCCTAAACTAGCTGTTACTTACGAGTTCACCCGCATGGAATGGACACCTATTCCAGGGATAAAACCCTGTACCAAATTTCACACAGATCCGTTCAGCCGTTAGAGCGTAATTGAGTAACAAACAACCGAACATCTTAACAAACTTTCACATTTACAATATTTTATTTTTCTATTAGTGACTTTGTTTTTTATCTGTTTTATTTCTTCATTAAAATTTAACATTTTGTCCCTTTGTAGTGAACATAACTTAATGAGACCACCGGCACCCGTAAACTGTAGCTAAACAAGAAATTAAAACAATTTATGAAATCGGTTCATAAACGAAGGACATGCGTGATGTTATGGTATGTAGGATGTAGGTAATAGTATGAAAAGCAGCAATTGCGGTTTAAAAGAGTTCCGTTGTCTGTCTCCAAAGATTATCATCAGATTTTTCGGAAATTATAAGTAAATTCTTTCAAGCAAAAAAAGAATTTTCCAAATCCGATTAGGCTTCTTCGAGTAAATAGAGAAGAACATAAAGGCTTTTTATTTAAATAATTATTCGTTATCACCAATAGAACTGATTTACTTATTTGGTTGGTAACACATCTATCCTTAAATGACAAGACTAATTACATGATAAGTACTGAAAAATTGTTCCTGATGATCTACTATTTTAGATATACTTAGGTAATTAATTTATTATTCAGGTTATTGATATAACCTGAATAACAAAATATTTCTGTCACGCAGAAACTTCGCAAATACATTTCACCCTCCTTGGCTTGTTCTAGTAAATCATTCATTTTACACTTACTGTTATTACATGCTTTCTTGCATTCGTCTCGTGACGGAAAATTATTGTAGGCATATTTACAATTACCATACTCGGATAAAACACATTCTTGTCTCTGTGAGTCGTAGTAATAACTGAAACACACATTTTTAGTTTTAGCATCCACCAAAATCAAACCAACCAAATATTATCTAGGTAATCTGTGGTTTTAGTAGAAGTTGGTTCAAAACTATTAATACTTCTTGCTTTTATATTAAACCTATCGATTTTTGATCATATCTACCCAACCAATTGCAATGAAACATACGACTTTTAGTCAGACCAAAACCTTTCTAATAAAAAAACTATATGAAAAGCCGCTAAGGAATTTTTGCGTTTATCGCGAACAAACAGACAAAAATTTGTAAGTAAGTACTCAGAATCGTTCATCTAATGTATTTGTACCCGACTGCAAAGAAGGGTTATGTTTTTCGCGCGTATCTTGTATGTATGTATATTTGTAAGTATGTATGTATATTTGTAAGATTCTTGACGAATTCCTGGACGAATTTCTTTAATTAACATATCGTTAGATTCGTCTTGGTAACCCAAGTGTTTTTAGATATGTGACGCGAAAAACTAAACTGTAATTCGCTATAAGTAGTAAGGGGAAAAAATAAAAAGAAATTGTATACCTACTTTAAATCATTGTATAGGTACTTTAGTATCAAATTAAAGGGTTTATCACGAGGATTTCAAAAAGGTATAATATCATGACCAAAATTTAATTTAAAAAAATGAAATTTTTAGCTAGGTATACAAGTTACACACAAATTGAGGTTTGTGAGTTAGTGATGAATGTAGGTACACGAAAACTAAAAAGTATAAAACAAAGGATAATAATTCAAAAAATCAAAAACCCCGACTGCGTATAGAACTAAAGGTCTAGTAACAACAACTGAACAGTCGGGATCCATTATTCGACAGCCAATCTAACTGTTATGTTTCTAGATCACAGGACATCTTTCTAAGTGCTTGTTTTTTTATTATTAGTTTTTTACGCAGTCGGGTTTTAGATATTTTCAATATACAGACATAGCTGCTGCATACTTTCAGCCTATAGTTTACCATTATGGTTTTTATATATGTTTAATAAATCATAAAAAATAATATGTTTAATAATGTGTTTCACAGCCTTCTTTTTACGTAAGATGCTATATCCAAAAAAATATAATTTTTACGATATAAGCCTTTAGATCGGTATAGTAAAATTACAGGTTTTTTTTGCCACAGTGTTGATTCCCGGTACAGACAGGATATTATTCTGAAATCTATGATAAAGAGATAGCTATTATGTTGTATCTGACTATTTTTCAACCCATCTCGGGATTTTAAAAAATGCTTCTCTGTGAGTAAATATAATGCGATTCCTTTTCTTCAATACATACCTGCGAGAAATGGTTCTATTGCCGCATGTGCGTGTGTAAGATTGAAACATGCAATAGGTCTTATAAGTGAGTTGAGTGATATCATCTGCAACAAAAGAGTGGCATCGATGTAACAATAGTTTTACTAAGTACTAACTATTCAAAGCTTTGCTATTCTAGTAACTATGCAAGTGTAAGTAGGTACCTACTACCTAACTTACACAGCTGTAAAACATCGCATTAACATTGGTTGGATGAAATGACGTATCTCCCTTAGACTTAGGTACAGAGAAAATTTACAAGAGTAAAGTGTAAGGTGGCCCGAAAGTGCCACTTCTAACCTGTGGCAAAAAATTGTATACGTTCGATAATGCAAACTGTACTTACCTAACCGTTACGCTACTAACTCTGCATCAAAATATAAACCATTAGTAAGTACTTACCTTCGGGTGGATTGTTCTTAGCAGCATATAATATATCTGTAACTATACAAAAAGGTAAATAAATAAATATTCTACGACATTACAGGTATTCATTAAAGTCATTAAACTTAAAACTCTGTAAACTTCTTACCTACAAGCTTACCATAAACCGTTGTAGTAGTAGGTATGCTTTATTCCGTGGTCCATACGAATATTAGCCATGATTTTAGCCGAAAATTTAACGCTTGCTTTATTTCGTACCATGAGCTCTCACATACTTCCCTGTGGTACGCCACAATGTGTGGATTAGTCGCTCTAATGATCCCCAATATAGATTATTACTTAAGTTCATTTGAATAAAATTAAAAACACTCGAGGGTTAATCCTTCTCCAAGGAACTCAAGTTTCTAGACACGGCATCAAACGCGTTGACTAGATTCAGAAAATCGTCGAGAGGTATACTTATGACTTTTTATATTTCGTAAACTTCTGAGAATGAACTAAAAGCTTACCTTCTAAAATTATAAAAATTAAACCACACAGGTTGCGAGAAAACATATTTCTTGGAATATAATATTGATGAAGTCGTAAACTTTAGGTAGGTAGTTAAATGTAAAAAGTAACCTTGTTGTGAAATAGTTAAATTTTGCCATAAACATAAAAATAATACATTTTACTATAAAACGACATCCAACTTCAATTATGCAGTTGAATAAACTGGAGTAAATTTCAATATTGCCAGTAAAATTAATTCCCAATTTATAATTATTAATTGAAAAAAAATGTTGTTATTTAGAAATTTGTTAACTTTGTCGAGTTTTTGATATTTAACCTCTCCTGATGTTGAGCTAAAAATTAAGTCTCAGTAGGTACTGGGGTAGGTACTTAGGTAATCATTAGTACATAGGTACACTGTAAGTGCTACAATGGTGGCCCGCAGCTTGACGGCGATATCAAATGCTTTTCTCGCCCTGCTTTAAGGAACTGGGACTGCAGGAACGAAACGCAAGCGCTGGTAAAGAATTCCAAGTCTTTGTGGTGGGAAAAGAAAAGAGGCACCGATCCGCTTAGTTCTTGATTGAATTGTTTGCACCGTGTGAGGATGAAACCCCAGCCATACACGTGTAGTTCTGTATAGGAAAGAAGAGGGTAAAACTAATTGCAAGAACTCATCGGAACACTCGCCATGGTAGACGATGTAAAAAACTGCCAAAAGAGATGCAATATCTCGACGCAACTGCAAGGGCTCGACGGTGTTGGTGACCTCGGAACGCGAGCCCAATAATACGGACCGCGCGTCGCTGCAGCCTGTTGAGAGCATCTAGTAGGTACTATGCAGAGTCATTTCAGAAATGAGAACAGTATTCCCCTTTGGAACGGATTTCTGTCTTGTACAGAAGACATCGCTGCTCCGGCGTGAAAAACCGACTTACCTTGTTCCGGACTCCAAGTTTACGCAAGGCCGTTTTGATGATGCTCTCCATGTAGTGTTTGGAGTGGCAGTGGTGTGTCCCGAAGAGTAGAGCGAGAAAAACCTATTGATTATTGATTAACAGATGGGGGTATCTATGAACTAAGCTTGCTTGCCGACGTTTTAAATTAAATAGGTAGGTATCTACTCAAAAATCAAGTTCAAAGATTCCATTACATACTTACATACGAACATGTAGGCGAAGCTAATAAAGTAACTATGAATAATATTATAAATCTACTTATATACCTTACAGTAATCCACCACTATCTATTGATTAGAATATATTTTTATTTTAAAATAATAACAAAGAAATATATTTAATACTTTTTAATTTATTAATGAAACTTGAATATTACTTATAAATTCATTAGATTAACTATCCCACTGCAAGCGGCCACACATTGCTGAGCATTTGCGAACCTATTCTTATTACCCCCACAGCCACCATAGGAGAAACCTTTACATGATCTGGTTGTTATGTCGTAGTAATACCTGAAATCAGATACAATTAAGAGTATTAGCTCATACGAATATCACTGTAGTCTAATTACAGTAATTATATTATGACCATGTTATGTTAACACTTAACAATATCTGTAGGGCCTGGGCAACTTCGTCGTCGTGCGAATGATGTGCAAGCGACCCGGGCGCGACAAGCACGATACAGCGCTGGTGCTTAGATATTATGATGAAGTGCTGTGACATCATGAAATTTAGGGCAGTTTGGTAGCACTTGAACAAGGGACACCATGGTATCTCCCGTCCGAATTGAGCGTCCGACTGTGGTAGTTCCTCCGCCCTACAGAAGGCCGTAGCCATAATATCCATCGTGTTATGTTCCTGGCGGCGATGGTAAGTAGGGTAGCCAGAGCTCACTGGAGGGATTCTGTGCTGTCAGCAGGGAGACCAAAGTCTACTGCGTTGTCAGCACAGAAACTCTCTCAACCTTCCCCAAACCCCCTCCCTCACTAATTCCCTCTGAATTCCCCTTCAGGATCGGCAACGCGAGTGTAACATCCCATGTGTTGCACACGTCCATGGGCCACCGTGTCCTCTTCCCATTAGGTGGGCCGTGTGCTTGTCTGCCACCTTAGTGGCATAAAAAGGGCATAATACAGACTATAAATCATCACAGTACATTGCTTGAAGCTTGAAGATGATGAGCACCACAATTTAAAATTTTGAAACTCTACTGAGTTATCTATGTTTAAAAGTGGCTCATAACACAATCCTTTGACGAATTAATAGATAAGTAATATCATCTCGCTAATATATTAGAGAACCAGCAGAGTTTAATTAAATGTTACTTAAAAACCTCTATTATAATGTAATGTAACTCAATAGATTTGCGGGCCGGTAGGTTCGAAATTCAAACAAAAATACAGTTTAATTTTTACAGTTTTTATCCATAATTTCGTACATCGGTATTTTAGCTCTACATTGATGAGTCAGTCATCGAAAAGGGATTCCATTTTCATAATTACTGATTCTTCTATAAAATATAACAATGGCAGAAACAAACATACCTTGATTTATTCCGAATTTAACGCGGTCGACGTCGCGAGCAACAGCTAGTTAAAAGTATACTTACATTGGGTTGTAATTATGGCAGTCCCCAAAGTCAGGTTGAAGGCGGCAGTAGACGCTGGATTTATTAGTACTTATTCGTTTAGGTCCCTCCCCTTATCATAAAAATAGAGACATTCATGCATTATTTATAACTATTCCCATACTTATTTAATCTTTTTACGACAAAAATATCGCAATCTGTCTTAGGTCTCACGCAAAATGAAATAATACGGTAAATGGCCCTATATTGATTTCCAATTTATACATAGTGGGATAAAGTGTTCAGGCTGGTAATTGTAAATTTGAAAATCACAATAAACTTTAGTCACTGTCGTACCTATTCTGAGATTATTACTAAGGGCCCTTACACACGGTAGTCCAGTTTTTTGTAGGATCTTGTTTTCGCCAGGATCCCGTTTGAGGGCCATGCTAGCGTTCATACGAGCATCCCGCATGCGGGATCCTGCATAGAACCGATCCTTTCGAATTGTGTCATTCGGTTTTGTCACTAGAAACTGGATCCGTAGTCCAGTAAAAAGCGGGCTCCCGTTTAATGACACATGTATTATATTTCAACAGAAGTGTTCACACGGCTTCATGCTTCAGGCTTTTTGCTGAACATTGATTTTTGCGGTATAGGTAGTGGAGTGGTGGCAGCCCCCGCTCCGCGCCCGCCACGCTACCCAACGCGTGGGTAGCCATACCCAAATTCGAGCGTTGTGTCAGAATAGGTAGAACCCAGAATCTTCTTTTTTGCTGCCGACGACGCCGATAATACCAATAGAATATTTGGGAAGTATTCACGTCCATTTCACCTGATAACTGGCGCAGGAATAGTCAAAAACGGGTTGCTACCGTGTTCCTACGGTAGTCCAGTTTTTTACTGGATCCAGCAAAACTGAACTGCCATGCGAGCACAGTGTCCGTTTTGTTAGATACAGTAAAAAGCCGGTCCTGCTAAACTGGACTGCCGTGTGAAAGGAGTGTAATACTCGTACAGGTAATAAACAGACACACAGATACACACGCATACTCACAACATTTCCCCTCTAGGGTAGGAAAAGTCAACATCTGCTTGTATCCCTGGGTACCTATACACTTTATAAACTTCCTCTACTGTAATAAACATTTCATTTCATGCTACTTATGAAACATTTTTAAATAATTATACAGGCTCGTTCTCCTTTTGCTTCGGTTATGGTGTGAACTTGAATAAAACTTACAAAAGAACAAGTCACACTGAGACCTATTTGGTGGCAACATTTTCGAGAAAGAAATATTCCATTACTCTTAAAGGATCAGGGGCCTTACTCCGAAAAACGAAAATATTCGTATCCGTTGACGTTTTGACCATTTAGCTACCCCGAAAGTGTTTCGTTTCGGATTTCGGATCCGTCTTCGATCGTTTGATATTGAGGTTGTCGATCGTTATCAGTACACCTCCTACTCCCAAAATACATTTGACGTTTTCGCTGTCGTTGTTCGACAAATGGTCCGTTTTTGTTCGATCCGAAACGTTCATGTTCGATTTTCAGAGTAAGGCCCCTGTTTACCAAAAGCGATATTAATTTTGATACACTGATGATTTATATTACAGATTATTGCCGAGTCAACTAATACATTACGTAGTTTTGGAATTAGTTAATAATGTAAATGTTAGTTAATCAGCACAATAGGTATTGCACGTTAAAGCGGATCCAGAATGGACCATTGTGGTAAAACTTTATTTTTCTACCAGATGTAATTTGACAGACATCGTTTCTATTAAACTAATCGTTTACCACTCAAAAATAAACCCGGAAATGTGAATTGCTATTGCCAATAGCGATATTGCAGTATTTGTTAGAAGACTTAACGTTAATAAAGGGCTTACCTCGACAGTGTTCGTTGCACTCAAATAACGATAAGAAGTTGTTTAAGCTTACTTTACATTCATGATAGTCAAATGTTAAACATGTTTGCATTTTTATATCATAATAATACCTGAAAAGTGGTCTTTATTTCAGTATTGTTATTTTTTAGAGTTACTTTATAATTTTATAATAGATAATATAGGTATCTATATAAAAATAGTAAGTTCAACTTAAATGTATTCCATACCTGGGGATAGCGGATGAGTTGCGCAATTGCGAGCAATCATAACTGTTTGGCTGCAATTTACATTTTACATCATAGCCTATTGCCAACAAATCCTCTGAAATGGGTAATCGTGTGTACATAGTATAACTAAAAACGTTTTCTATAATTTCACTAAAAGATAAACGTACTTCACATGCCAAAAACGTTGGCCGAGAAGGACTTTAGACTTTAAAGCAATAAATGATTTAAAAATGGAATAATTATTGCATTTTACCGATCCAAGTAGGTTGTTCAAACTGCATCAACATAGCACGTTGACTTGAAAATATATAGAGATAGAACAATATTGAAAAAACTCTGATACCCCGAAACATATTTATTGAGAGCTTTGAGCTAGTTGTTTCCAACAGAATATATAGAAAATATATAGTTTATAGGTATGGCAAAATCGCAGTAGTAAAATTGTTATGGGCCGTTAAATTTAAACCACAGTAAATTTGATTTATTTTATTATAATACTCGTACCTACTTATGTACTCAGTGATTTTTTTTCATTGTTAAATAACCTTATTTAATACCTTGTTTATATTCCAATCCAGTCTTTTGACTTATATAGGTATTATAATAGGTACTGGTTAAACATCTATCTATGAGTATACTATTATAAAATTGTAAAGTACTTAGCTGTGTCTGTACATTAGAATTATTTGAAAAAATACTTACTTGAGTTAGTATGTTATATGTAACATACATTCCAAATACAAAAATATTTTTCTAGAATATTGGAATTCTTGTCTGCTTATCTGTTTGTTCGCGTTAGCGCAAAAACTTATGAACGCGCGCAAAATTACTGATCGGATTTTGATGTAGTTTTTTGTTTGAAAGGTCTTGGGCGTGTACACTTACAATCTTACGCGTGTTTGATCACAACTCCCTTGTTATGTCGGAAACAGACAGACTAACCGCACGCCGTCTCGGGTCTCAATTACTGGGTGTAAGGGTACCCAATAGGCATATCCCTCACACCCCAGTTAATCCCGGGCCATCTATAACTGTTTTAAGATAGTTCTCTTGACCCCCGCTTGCTCCTCACTGGGCCTTCTGTTAGTCAGACGGACACGTGGAGTGCCTCAAAGCAGCCCTCTAGAGGGCCACTCCCGCCTCGGCCGGAATTGCTGCAGGCATATGGCAAGTGGGAGGCGCTGCTCGCCTCCGTTACCCAGGTGCACCACGTAGAGGTTCCAGCCCGCACTTATATAGTTCCACCCAAATAGATGGCGCTAGTAGGTTTTGAAATTGTATTTTTATCTAATGGTATATTCTATAATATTACCTACACTATAATTATTTACATTTTTGAACTCGGGATTCTATGCCCTGTCTTTTGATATCACACTAGATACGATGTGATATACCTACCCATTATCTTAAACTCAAAGATCTAGCTCCGGTAGTTTCGAGTCAGTCATCCTAAAAAGGTTTTCATAATACCTACTTAAATTATTGAAAATATAACAATACACCATGTTAGAATCGAGACTGCAGAAGTAAACATACCTTGATCTTTCCGAACTGTCGCGGGCAACATTTCGTTATAAATAAAACTCAAAATGGCAATTATACCTATTTTATTTATTACAGTGTCCATAAAAAAGTATGCATATTTTCACTTTCAAATTGTATCTAGTTAATACAATTCGGATTAATCCTAATAATTATTACATTTAGGTAGATTTATTATAGGTATTGCATCAAACAAAGCTAAAAGTCAAGCTACATAAATGAATAGAGCATGGGCACACAATATGACGCAAGTTGATATAATCGTTTTGGATTGAGGTAATAGATGATTAATAAATTTAATATCATAATAATATTACTATTACAATAATTATGTCTATAAATATTTTAAAGCAGGAAGGTAGGACTCACAAATATGAGGGATACGATTAAAAAACATGATCGCGCCGTTTCGTTTCTTTGAATCTCCATTAATATATTAACTATTTATATTCGAATACATTTCGTTTATATGAATTAATGTTGCCAATCTTAAAGACGGTATTTTGCAGCCCTGAGAATAGGATATTTATCTCCGGTGCATAGACCACGAAAATCGTCCATAGAAAGGTCTACAATAGAAACTCCTCCGAGATTTTTGGCTCTGAAAAAAGAAAGTCATGTTTAACACAGTCTCCATGATGACAATTTATCTGTTAGGTATACGTAGTACATATCTTCTAATCTGTGGTTAGGTACTACGAGTTCTTCTGACCAGATATATACGCCTGTTATGATAGATTTTACTTTTACAATTATTCTACTATTATACTTAGGTAATCGAATAAAAAGTTAGCAATAAAATAACATTATAAAGTTATCGAAATAGTAAATTAACAAAATGACTAGCATCTGACTAGGATGCCAACGAAAGTGAAAAATTATTAAGTATATTAAAAGAAACTACTAGGGCTACCTCGTTGCTCATTTCCAATACATAGGTTCAGAATTTTTCGTTAATAACCAGATAACAGATTCGATATTCATTTAAACTGATACTCATATTTATGCAAATGTCGTGGTAGCTCCAGTAAACAGTAAAAAAAATGTAGTAAGTTGGGGAAGGGCCGAAATCTGATTTAAAACGAGTGAATCTGAACCTTCTTGGCAATATCAGCACTTCAACCAGTAAAATTTGAACTTACTTGACGTAAGCTGCTCGTTGACCAGCGGTGTCAGGATCCTCGTAGGAGACCCAGAGACCACCCTCACCACTGTCATCGGGTAGACGGAAGGCGTATGTTCCTATAATGTATTATGCATTATTATTCACCTGCTCTTATAAGATAATGTTGACTGCTGCTTCACCTGCTGCTCCACCCTCGTACGGAACCTTTTATATCGGTAAATTAATATTTTGCTGCTATTTGCCAACTTCTACCAAAAAATCAATTTAAGGGTCTAGGCGAGAAAATAACAAACAGAGTTTTAAGTTGTTACTCTCCTATTTTTAATATTAACATTGATTGCTGATGAGTTTACGTCTTTTATTAGGTAGGTACGTAGTTACTACACAGAGCGCACTATAAGTCTCCAGAAAAATAATTCCAATATTCCAAAAATGAACTTTTCGGAAATATGTTCTCTAACTTCTAATTATCTCTTATTTTTAATTCAAGGTGAAAATTATAAAGCTACAATTCCCTACGTGTTTTAGTCGTGAGAATATTCGTAATATTTTTTTAGATTACGCTTAGATTATGGATATTACTTTAGATATAGGCAATTCAGCAGAGCCTTGCCCGATTTCAGAATGAATCTAATTGAAAAATTTTGAAACGATTGCGCGTCCACAGCAGGCTGTGGATAACAAAAATGCTAGGTCTACCATAAGATTCAATACCTAATTCCCTCACAAATATTACTTAGACACTTCTAAAAACTGTCGCGATCGACTGTAGCTCAAAAATGGACATGGTCACTTGGTGCAATACCATGGTAACCAGCTTCAAATAACTGTCATCGAACTAATGATGACATACCTAAGTAATCATGGGGGACAGTGAAGGATTTATCGCTACAATTCCAAAACAAAGCAACAATCGACCGCAATGATATATTTAGTTTTAGTTCATTTTGAAATAGCATATATTATAGGTACTTACATATTTCAAGATGAACTAAACTAAACAAAGTGGCGTGTGTGCAAAGTACCTATAAGCGGATGGTTTACCTGAGACTTGCGGCTACTGTTGATTACAAGAAGTTTTTAATAGGAATACTGATCTGTACATGACCATTTATTTTTCAGAATTTATTGCAAAAATTTGGACTGTTGGACTGGAAAGCCGACCCCAACTGAGTTGGGAAAAAGGTTCAGAGAATGATGATATTGCAAAAATTTGTGACACAATTTTCACAAAGTGAAAAACGAATAACTTGTAAACCACCCTGCGTACAGAATCATCCTAATCACCAATTTTTCAGTACCAAACACCAAATATAAAAATCATGCTTCCGTACGGTAGTGACCACGGCGTCGCGTCGTGGCTTAAATATTTTGGAACTTATTTTGGTAAAAGATGCTGACTGAAATTTTTGAGAAACTTCTCTTTTTTAAATTACTTGCCGGCAATTTTTTGTTGCCCTACGTAGGATAGAGCATAACACTTGCATAATAATTTAATATACAGGGTGAATTTTCCTTCTAATGAAGCAGTTTAAGCTTCTACCCAGTATTAATTAAGTATATAAAAAATAACGAAGTGATGTGGCTGATTCCATATCTTCTCAATTTATTTTTAGATAGTTCTTAATACCATCACGTATAAAACCGAAAATAAAAAAGTTTGGTCAATATCTTCATTACGACAACATGCATAAATTACTATTAGAATAAAGGTAATAATTAATGGTGCGATAAGCAAAGTCAAACAGACAAGGTGAAACACATAATCTTTATAGACAAAGAGGCCACAAAGAACTATACAAGTTACATTAATAAATAAAAAAGGAACAACATGCGAATATTTCAACTCCTATGCAGTGGAATCATTCTAACAATCAATAAAAATACTAAACTTACAGAAAAAGTGGATAAAAGGAGCCGTTTAGGGTACAATGCTAATTCAATTACCGCCACATTAGGTAAAATACTAGTAAATTTATTTCAATTTACTAAATTAGCGCAATTACATAAGTAATTTCAAATTAATTACTCAGTCGGAAGTCACGACACAAACATTTATTTAAACATAAGACTTTTTGATATAATTATTTGGATACAAATCTTAATGATGACTGAGTCCTAATAGATGGGAAAACATATCAATAACAAAGAATAGTGGATCAAAAACTGTCTGCCCATAGTAATCGAGAATAAATGGATTAAATTAAGTTTGACAAGGGAAACTGTTTCACACACCTCACTAAAAAAGAAAGAAATAAATAAAATACCTGATAAACTACCACTCTATTTTTGGTGTACCTACCTAAATTGATGCTGCAGAATTTTCTCAATTTCCTACTATTGTTCTTGCACTTTAGAGTACCTTTTATACTCAATGCGTTATGCTATGAAAAGATTGTAATATTAACAATGGGTACTTTACTAGTAAGCAAACAAAATAATAATAAAAGCTCCTCTGTGGCGTAGCCGTAGTGCATGCGACTGCCACGCAGGGGGCGCGGGTTCGATTCCCGCTCAGTGCAAATATTAGAATGCATGAATATGTCTATTTGCATTGGTCTGGGTGTTTCTATGTATAATAAGTATGTATTTACAAAAAAAAACGTATATAAGTATCTATGTTTATCAGCATTCTAGAACTCATAACACAAGCTAGTTAAACTAAGCTAACTAAGCTTAGTTTGGGTCTAGGGAGCGATGTGTAGAATGTTGTAGAATATTTATATTTATATTTATTTATTTATAATATTATATTGAAAGTAATAGCGTTAAGTAATTGAATATCACAACCCAGATTTTGCTTACATTTTTAAAAACGAATAAATAAATAATAGGTTCCTGTAAGTCCGGGAAACGGGCTCAATACCGGGATCGAAGATAAAAGCAATATTCGGACCACCTGTGAAGCCTTGGTTGCGGATCCAAGTGGACGGAAGAAAATGGACACTAAATAAGCTACGACATAATGCAAAAGACAAAGACTTGACATGCTTTGACCTTTGACCAGTGAGTACGGGAATAAACTTTGTATTTTCGCTTATAGAAAACTAATGAAACTAAGAAAAATCGAAACCGCGTGAAATATGTGTGATCAATATGGGTGTTACTTAACTTTACTTAACATTACTCGATAATCTACTGATTGTTTAATAAATTTCAAACATTCGTCAACATAATTCAATTGACACAGTTTTGTTAGAATTGATTACACTGCTTTGGATACAATACTATGCATTTAGAAATGTGAAGAAAAGTGAATTAAGACATCAATACGCCACGGCCAAAATCATTACTTCGTGTTATTACAAAGCTTAAAGCCTATTAATGAGTACCAACCAAACATAGGGCTTAAATCGCTGTCCTTTGTTAAGCCTGTCTCTGAAAAGTTAAATTATCAAGGTATTCTTTAATACGGATCACTTAAATAATATCTACGTAATTGTCGTTAATCAAGAAGCCAATACACTAAATTGAGATGGGCCAAATTAGGTATTTGATGCGCATACGCGTGACGCGAGGAGATCGATCGCATGTTGGCGAAAAAATGGTTTTGGTTCTTTGTTATTTTTAGGTGTCTATCACTTCCATGATTTATATCAATAAAATTAAAATATAAAGTCTGGTAGTATTTATATAATTAAGCATTTATTTATGGTTCCTTTTAATTAAGTAATTGTATTTTTCTATGGTTTTTTTTTAGAAAATAAAATAGAACGTTAACTGAAGTTCATAGTCTATATCGTTTCCTTTTTTTTTCATGAATTACTAGCTTTCGCCCGCAGCTTCGCCCGTGTGGAAGTCGGTATCGCCACCAATGAAATGTCTCTCCACTCCACTCTCCACTCCTTTACCTTTAGCTTACCATCAGGCGAGGGAAAGTCATGTTGACATGTCTAACTTTAAAAAAGTATCCTATGTCCGTCTCTTGGTTCCTCCCTACCAATTTTTAGCCAAATCGGTACAGCCGTTCTTGAGTTATAAATAGTGTAATTAAAACGACTTCCTTTTATGTATATAGATGTGTTCTAGGTAACCAAAATTTTATCAGCTCTTCTGCAGAATTGTGATAATACGAACCAATAGGTACATTGAAAATTAAACAAGTTATTTTCTTAACCTCTTTCAGCAGAATTCACAAAACAGAGGAGACTTTTAGTTCAATTGCTAAATGAAATACCGTGTAAATTATGAAAGATCCTTCCTGAATACCACTGAGACATTCGATTAAGGCACAGTGTTTTAACAAGCAATAATGTAATTGGTAGATTTCAATTACAGGGCATTCTAAGTGATTTTCATGAATTAAATAAGCTATTGAATTAAGCCACAGAAGCTTTTTCGAAAATGAAATCGTTTACGATTTCATATGAATGTAGAAAAATCGAGACTACGTGCGTAATTATAAGTAGGTATTATAAGTTGGGCATCAAAGATAGTTTATTTTGTATTGTACTTACCGAAACGCTTGCTGGGATCAGTGACTTTCCTAAGATGAGGTCGCATACCCTTCTGGTGATTAGGGTTGATTAGCTTGGCACAAACTTCAGGGTAACTCAGAATACCATCAATTTTGGTGTAGGGTCCTAGAGCACATAAATAACTTAAAATTTTTAACCTTAGGTATAATAAGAATCCATAAACTACAATAGAACCAAACATTAAACTATCCTTATGATAATGCAAAGAACTAACTGACCCGGCAAACTTCGTCCCGCTTTAGAATTAAGTTATGTTGGTTACTTTATCAACTAAATAAGATGGCGTCACCGTGATTCCCGCAATCTTGATCATCAAATAATTGGGAAAATGGCAGGCAAATGATGATGAGGTGGAGATAAATCAAAAAAAAATTAAGATCACGAAAATCGGTCCACTCGTTCTTGAGTTATAAAGGGTCTAACGAACCCGACTTTATGTACTTACTGTTACTTTATGTATACCTATTCTTAGATTTGAGTTTGAGTCGTTGTCGAATGGGCATAAGGTGAGCCATTTATTTTGTCCAACGAAACAATTTTATTCGTCTATGTAGAAAAACTCCCTTTGATACAACCTATCGGGCATTGCAATTGGACCACGGGCAAAGATTTTAACATCATTGCCATCCAGATAAATATGAAAGAAAACTCATGAAAATAATCCAAATTTATCACAAGACTTATTAAGCAAAAGGTACGCTCCAGAAAAAATAAGGAATTTACCTGCTTCGCCTGCACCATCTGCATGTAGAGGAGGAACACCGGCAATCTCACTTTCAGCATCCAGCTTCCAAGTGCGACCAAAAGTAGGAATAGCCAGGACCAGCTTCTGAGCGGGGGCAGTGTTCTGGAGCCTAACAATAGATAATAATATTTCAGAAATAAAAACGTAGGTATATACATAGACGATAGAAAATTGTAAGTACAGCAGAAGTATATACGAGTATACGAGTACCTAATATTCAGATTTCCATTAATGTATCGATAAAAAAGTGAACATTCTTTTGTATATCCAAATATATTATACACATTAACATGATGGTATACTGACCAGTAGGTAACGCTAGCATCAGCATTGAGCAGTGGATTGCGGTTCTGAGGAGTGTATAATGGAGTAGCATAATCAGCTTCCTTAGGGTTGCGCTCAGGTATGTTATAATCGTACGCACCGATGTTGACAATATCAACTAGGTTGATAATTGCGGGGACATCGTAGTAAACTAGAAAGAGAAGGTGCAGTGTAGTGATATTTATATTAACAATAATATATAACACGAAACCTCATAGTATAATAAAATCTGCACAATTGTATACAACCACAGAACAATGATTTTTCTTTGTTCTGTGTATACAACAATCGCAATGGTTGGTAAGTTAGACATTATAATAATATAAGTTTTCAGATGTTAGCAATTTAAAAAATCTTTTATTTTGAAATGTTTTTTTTTTTCATTAAATTTTATTTACTTTAATTTAAATTTATAAAATTTTATCTATTGACACCTAACTCCAGTCACGTGTTATATTAATTCACTCGTCATGTAATATTTCCATACCCAGGCTTATAATAAAAAGTTTTATAGAAAAACAATATGAATTACAATGCAGATTACCTAAGGTAACTTTATAAAAGGGTCGATACACTTCGATACCAATGGCAATCAATTATTAATAATTAACTTTAACAAAATATACCTAACATTACGGCGTATAACGTAACATTTCAGGGAAAGAATTGTTTGATTTTGATGCAAAATAATTACTGTTACACAACAGTTAACATGCTAACATTATGAGCAGTCAGATTTCAGTCACTATGTAAACTATACCGTTATGTTACGCTTATTGCACACATACTGAAATTAAAATACTTAATATGTTTTTTTTTTAAATTACGTGGATATTCTTTTAGTTAATCTAACACAGTATTATATGAAAATGATAGACTAATACCATGACCATAGTTGTGATTCGTCGTGTAAATATTTGTGTCTTGTACTTACATTGCGAACAAGATACCTACTACTAATTTGTAATAATTGTGAAGAAAATGATTATTAAATTGTTAAATCGCTTACTAGTAGCATTCACATTGGGGAGGACAGTGATGGCCAGTTGCATGTTAGGCTTGACACTTAGGGCTTGTTTCATTTCGCGAACCAATGCGGTAAAACCTTCACGGTGTTCAGCTTCTTTTTCATCAACAGGAGTGGTGCCAAATGTCTTCTTGATGCCATGCCAAATGGATCCTGTAAAATATTTTTTTTTACATTTTAATACGATCAGGGAGCTGGTACTAGGTACTTCTTTAATCTGAAAATATCCAGGTCTACTTATTACAATGCAGTTTTTAGTAACTTAATTTTTTTTACACATCAATCGCTTACCCCATGTAGAGCGAATCTTCTTGGGCTTATATTTCGCGAATTGCCATGCAAGGTCGATTCCATCAAAGTTATACCTCTCAGCCAGTAACACACCCGAGTTGACGAAGGCAGTACGGGCTTGTGCGGACTCGAGCTGTTACAAAGTATAAAATAAATAATTAGTAAATATATTCATCAAAAATTAAGCACCACACCAGTAAGGGTAGGAGGATGATGACCACGCTTTTATGGATCTGGCGGGTTTGGATCGCAGCGGAGTCTCAATCCCGGAGTTTGAACTGCCGGATCTGAACTTCCAGGTTCTAGAATCCGAACCGTTCCTTACCAAATATTCTAATCGGCGCGGTGACGTTTTTTATAGAAATTTCTCAAGTCCCGAGTTCCAATATCAATTACAAAGTTTATCAGAATACCAGTTTGAACCAATTTGCACTATATTCAAGTTTCAGTCTCATTATAGACATATGCAAATATATTAATGTCAAAAATCGTGTTATGAGAATACTTTTTTTGACATTTGGGAGATCGAGACTGGACTGAGACTGCATTTTGAACATAATTATTTGTTACGAGAATTGGCCTTCTGGAGTCCAACAGCATACTTAATTTTGCATATTTTTTAAGCTGACACTCAAGCCGCTTAATAAACTATCATCACCAAGTTGGTCTAGCGACTGAGAGCACGATTAAATAGTTTCCATTACCTGAGGACCACCACAGCTAATGGAAACTGTTTACGAAAGGATATTTACTAGCATGTACTTACCTTGTAAAAAAAGTATAGGTACGAGTTTATGTATCTAACGTCCTTAACACGCTACAGATAATTTAGTAGTACTATTCATTTATTATATGACTTGTGTCTAGGCACAATCTCTAGACTCAAGCACATTTGTAAAATATTTAGATATCACGTAGTGGCCGTGACGAAAGAATATAGGAAGTTGCTAAAGGGTCATGTTCACGTGTGAATAATGATAATTATGAAAACAATAGGGAACTGAATACAAAAACTATAGAGCTTAGTATATTTAGGTACATAACCTTCATCTGAAAATGTGTAACCTCGCAGGCAGAAGAATGCTCGAAGCGAAACGGATGTAGCCCGGCGATTTTCGCTGGAGAGTTTTTCATTTATTATCTAACTTATTTTTAGCTCAAACAGTCTCTTTTTTCTAACACGTAATCAGTTAAGTCTTAATTTGTTTGTAGATTATTACCTAATTACATAAATCATGAAAGCAAGTGTATACCTACTGCATTCTTCCGGCACTACATTTAATTTGAGCGTGGTTTATACAATATAACCTAAGTCAATTTAAAGCTTCTTAGATGTTAAAAACTATTTATTTCATTAATAAACTTACCAGGAGATTATACTTCTGTGCGTCTTCTGTATCAGCATCACCACCAACGGAAAGTAGTATCTTCAGACCAGGGTACTTGGCCCTAAAGTTCGTTATGGTTCTATAGTTGTCATGGGCACGGTCGATGTCCAAATTCTCGTTGAGTGGCACCATTTTATAGGTGTCGGGTTGAATTCCAGCGTAGCCATAAATCAAGTGGGTGCAGAACGATAGCGCCGGGTCCAAGTCCAGCGGCAGCATGCGGGCTTGAGCTGGATAAATGCATCCCACAACTGAATTACAATGTTGAAAAGATTTTGAAGCTAATCATTGTATTCGTTGCATAAATCGTGGCATAAATGAATAGGAAACACCTTATTAATAACCTTACACCTGATTGAGAACCGAAACAGCGAAAAGTTTTATTGGTTCGTGTTCGACATGCCCCGCTGACCGGTGGGGGTGGGTATCCGTGGGGACTTTCCAAAGTATTAGACCAGATTAAAAGGGCAAGGTTTGTGTTTGTTGCGTTGAAATTAAAAAGTAATCCAACTCATGTCATGTAATTGGGTTACCTTCTTAGTATATTGGTATGCCAACATGTCTTATCAGTGTCATTGGGAGTGCTAGAGGTGTATAATGATTTAGTATTTGGATCACTAAGTTACAGATAACAAGCTCACAGATTTAATGCAATGGTAACATAAACCTTTGAGACTTAAAGTTAAACAAAACAATTACATATCTAAAGTTCGCACGGATCAACCACAGTTAACAAATGTTTGTCTATTCGATTCCAAGTAGGTATTTCTAGAATAACAATGTTTGTCCAAGTTGATATCATTTGCCCTCTTATGACACTTATCGTGGGGGTCAATTGGTCATAGTTGTCAGTAAGCAATTGTCATAATTAACTACTATCTTATGTGTTACCCACGCCTAATGTTACGTACCTACCTACATGAATAATAAGTAGGTAATAAACTCTATCGATTGTCGGAACAATTGAGTATCAGAAGTAAGTTTAAGTGTTATCATTAGTCTGAGGCAACTTTATTACTATTAAAAAGAAATAAAATAATACCTATAAGTACTAAAATGTATGAATGTATTACTTACGCAAGTCACATAAGTGTAACATAATAAACAAACGCATTCGCCTTAGACGCACCAATGGGTCCAAAAGGGACCACTAGATGGTGGTGTTAGGATACCATTAGATGGAGGGAAAGAAGCTATTTATAATACCGACTATCATTCTCTAAATTCTTATCCAATTAATAGTACCTAGTAATTTTAAACCCATAGCCATATCTATAGAAAGAAATAGCCATATAACGATAAATTTGCCATGATATTGGTAAACGTACCTACCATCATTGGGACATCAAATATGGTTAAACCTTGATTGGCAATTTTAGCATCCATTAACTAATTTAAGGTTGAATTTTCCTGTTTAATATAATACGTCTAATTGAATTTAGATAAGAACCAATCGTAGAAGATAAGATAACTACCTAGTTACTTTATTTTATTGAGTAAATCGTGACTCAGTTTATCAAAACAGATTTTTACAATGGAAATCCAGCCTAAGTCCGTTTTTGAGTAGGTATAATTTATGATAACTTAAGTCTTAAGTATGGTTAACAGTAGTGGAGCCGGTGAAGATCAACCTCCACCCATCTAATAACCAGATAGGATATAATTTTAATCAATCTAAAAAAATGCCGTGAACATTTTTTTTTAGGCACGTTATCATGGTCATGATAATAGATAAAAAATATTGGATAAAAAATATATAATTATCATCTGGTTGTCAGATGGCTGAAGTCGATCTTCACCGGTGCTCTTTGAACTAATCTAGAATGAAACAATTTATTAGAATCTCTAAATTTTATGTTGACTTTGAAACCAAATCAGTTGTTGTTTTGTTTTCAAAATTGACACAACAAGAATATTTCCTTGTTCTTTGGTGCCAGGCAAGAATAGCTAAGTACAAGGAAATTTCTAATGTTCTTGGTGCCAGGACACTGAACAGCTTAAAAAAACTGTGAAACAATCAAATGGGATAAAACGAAATTTAAATAAAGTTATTTTTCTATTGCAAAGGTCTTGGTGAGTTGAAATGCGCCGTATTCCAATTAGTTAGGTAAGTAGAACTGGCGATGTAACCAAAACATGATAACCGACCGACGAGTGGATTCAATATTTCGCTTAGTAGCTAAACAATTTAAAATCAAGGTCTCACGCGCTAAACAATAAATAATTGCACAACGCCTACTGTGATTCATATGCTTACTTTGCTTTTTAACGTCAGTCTGTTATGGTCACGTTACTTTTTTACGTCACCTTCTTAGCGATTGTTCAATAGCCAAGAACAATAATACTAGGCTACCTAATAAACACCGGTTTTCCTTATTGGCAAATTGTTGTTGTTCCTTACATCAGCATGATCATCACCGCATACCTATATTACATAGTTGATATAAAAGAATATTCAAAATATCGTGTTTATTATTCTAATACTTTATGATGTGAATGCTCAATGGGGTCTTAATTCATCAGTATAATCCGATTGATCTATCTGTTTGTCAATTGCGCCAATTACAAACCGCCGACAGGCAGACAGGACGGTATGTCAAACGCCTTAAGGTTACATTGTTGTGAAAATGGTCGTTACGTTTTTTTTAGGTGCGCCCGATTTTCTTATTCTTTTTCTCACATAAAGACTTCCATGTCAGGAGAAGGGACAATATAACAAACACAACAAAAAATAATTAGCAGAATCGGTCCGGTCCAGCAGTTCTCGCGTGATGCCGTTACAAAGAAATAGGGTGAGGGTGTTCATTTTTATATACCTAAGTATATATACTTATAGATTATTGGTCAGGCACACAAGGAAAAACATATATTACACGTTCGCTATAAGTTGAGACCTGACCGCTAGACGTCACCGGCACGTGTTTGTACAGCGCACAAAAAAAATATCGTAAACAAGCTTCTGCCCGAGTCGTTACCTACCTGTCTACCCATTTTCCTGCGAACAATACATCACAGGCGACTGAGGGGCAGTGCAGGAGGAAGTAGGCGGAGAGCCCAGGTCTCAACTTATAGCGCACGCGTTATACTCAGATAGCTTAATGCTGTCGCTCAAAATCTCAATAAATTCTACCCGTCATTTGCAAAACAACTACCTACCTATTATGCGAAGAGGAAACGATATTAACTCTATGCAAATATACTCGCAATTAAGTAGATTTTGTAGTTATATATTTTCATCACTGAAGGAATTACGCACATACTACAGAAAAAAAAACATTAAAGTTTTTTGTTAGTAGAGTTTTTTTACAGATAGTTATATTTTTATCCGTCTGTAGGTAGGTAGGTACTAATATAACAAATCCAAAGACTTTTCACAACTGACAGTGAAATTCGTTTTACCCTATATGGAAATTTACTCGATGATGGCTTGCTACTCAGACTAGAAGAATATGAGGCTTACTAGTAGCGTGATGATTGATGATGTAACCTTGATCCTATATGGACTATCCAACATAAAAGGATTTTTCAATTCGAACCAGTAGGTAGTTCCTAAGATTAATGAGTTCAACCAAACAAACTTCAGCTTTATAACATTTAAGTAGAGTAGGTATACCTTGATATTACGAGTGGAATAGATGTTTGCATTTCTTATTTTTAGTGACGTTTTGTAAGTAGGTAGATACCGTGATAATGGTGTATATTTATAACAAGAATTTGAGCTTCAGAGAAAGTTAGCTTTTGCGAGCTTTCTCTGATCTCTGATTGGATACAGGCAGGCCAAAAATCTAGACAATTTTCTCTCATACCTACCAACCAACCCGAAAATATACTTAAAACTAATCACGACGGGCTCAAAGAGCTCAAGTGATTGGCCAGCAGTGCACTCGTGCGAATTAAATCGTCAACATTTTTGTTCCTAGGTATACCTACTATTAAAAAATCAAATGCTCTTAGAAATACTATTACTAATGTCCTATGATATATTTAAATAAACATAACGTTAGAAAAAAAAGATTCATTATTATTCATTGAGGCAAGCATACGAAACCGGATAGTCTCAAGAGATTTATCCGTCGCCGCGCTCTGTCCTCTAACCATGATGTCATGTGCAATCATGTTGTAAATCGGCCTTAACGCTCACAGTTACATCGGCGGTCGAGGACGAAAAATAAAAAAAAAAATTGCCTGTCCACTTTGATACATAGACAAAATACTACTGTACCTACATTCTAGTTTAAACTGCAAACTTGTTATCGAACCCGTACTTATACCTAAACACTACATGCTGATACGGCCGATTAACTAGGTAGGTGCCTACCTATATTAACCTTTCCGGTAAATTTTCCATCAGTTCCATTCTAATTGATTTCGGAGAAACGCAATGGTAATACATAGGAATATTTTTATTAAATTGAACGTTGAATTCACATTATGTATTCAATTTAGTATAACTTCATTATAAATAATTATTAAGTTCAATATTTTTAAAATAATTATTTTAATTACATTATTAATGCAACGCTTTTATTTTTGAAGGTTGTTAAAATAAAGTAATTTTAATCTTAACAAGTCCAGATTCGACATACCTACTTGTGTACTTCAAGATATTTTAGTAAACATAGCTTCACAAAAATCTACAAAATAAACATACGAACCGATACCGCTGTAGTAACATTCGCCAATATTATTCTAACGGAATATCGCTAAGCAATAAAAAAATACTTACATTCCCTGACATAGCTGTTGCTGTTGTAGTAACAGAGGACTTTACTGGGTGTTATGGCTGCTGTCGCGCAAGCCAAGACCGCGGCTAAGGCGATCAAAGACTTCATGACTGATGAAAACTAAACTAATGACTGATCTCCACGGAGCGTGTGTGGCGAATGAGAGTATTGAGAGCTAAACACAGCCAAACGTACAAGTAGCTAAAAGGTCAAAGAATAATGATGACCGCATCGACATGTTTCGCTGAATCTTATCTTGTTGTTGGTCGTTTTATGAGGAAAGCTAGACAATCTACAACACTACCCCCAACTTTTCATTAGTTTACAATAGCTGTTGCTTGTGGCTTCACTCGCGTTATTGAGACATTTGAGACCAAACATAGCCTTTCCCAAGCTCTAATCTAACTCTGTACCAAATTTTATCAAGGTTCCGCAGAGCGTGAATGTGGACTACCATACGAATTATTTTTTATTGTCGAATGTCTATAATAATCCGAAATTTCATGGTGCTTTCTTCGAAAATGACGAAGTTTCATCGCCTATTTGAACCCCTTCGAGCCTTTTTTACGTGATGAAATGCCAGCCTATGTCATTTCCCAAGCTCAGGTTCAGTTCAGTGTACCAACCATATACTCTTAATTCTATCCTACTAGCTAATATTATAAACGCGAAAGTTCGTAAGAATGTATGTCTGGATGTTTGTTACTCTTTCATATGAAATAGGCTGAATGGATCTGGCCAAAATTTGGTACAGAGATAGATTATAGTCTGGAATAACATATCGACACCAGAAGTATCAATTAACGTAAGGGACAAAACACGACTTTTCAGGAGAGCCAAAAAACCATTTTTTTTTTACAAATTTGTCTGTAACTTTTTGTCATTTACCTTGATCTCAAAGGTGTCTAAGGCAAAGTTTCTTAGAATTTTCTCTTCTTTATAACTATAAACAAAAGATTTATGTAAACTTACGCGTTTAGAAAATAGCATGTCTCTTACATTAAAAAAAGTTGCTTAGTTGTCCTTTACGGCACTGAATTTTTCATTGTTAACTATTCCATATTAAAGTAAGCACCAAGTTTAATAGGAAACTACAACACAAATCTACTGTAAAGGACACAATCAACCATGACTTGGATAAAATATGATGTATGATAAACTATTAGGAACAAGTATCAATTGTAATTTTGGACCTTATGTCCTTAATATTGAGTCCATACTTATACTAACTTTACCTTCTGATTTATTTCGGCGATTTTGAAGAAAATTTTGGCTAGTGGAATTATTGATGGATGGAGTGTCAAAACAATACAGAAGGGACTACGTCCACCACGGTTGGCTCCTGGGTGCGAGACGACATGATCGGAGGGACCCATTCGTCTCGCGTTGGGAACAGGGTGCCGATCACTTCCTCAAGGGACCTGGTGAGAGGGAGCACCCACGGTTTGAGCTTTTGGCTCATGACCTTGTAAGGACGTCCCTCCCTACTCATCGATGCGTCACAGACTCGGTGAGTCGCTCCAAATTTGCGTCCACGTCCAGATGGGTTGTGCATCAGCCCACCGTTCTACGATGGCCAGCTCGATAGCCAGCTCTCTATTGTTGACTTTGAATCCCTGTTGAGGAGCACCACGCCAGTGGATACGGCCCACTCTTCCAGCATTGCTCCTCTATGATTGGTGTTCGGTGATCCTCACGCACACGAGTATGCGTTGAAGTCTCCGGTAATCACTACGTGAGTGGGGCGCACCCCTGCCACCTTACCATCGACTTCCCTGAGCTGTTGCTCGAAGTCGGCGAGGTACCTGCTGGGAGGGCAGTACACCCCGATGACTGCGATGGCACCTAACGTGACTACCACACATCCACGGCCTCTCAACACTTTGTTGAAGGCAGCGGAGCCGGGGACGTGCGGTTGCGTAATGATCGCAACTAGGTCGTCCCGGTCACATACCCAGTCGTCGCGGGAGCGAACGTAGTACTAGAACGTAGTCCGCTGCCTACAGCTCGGAGATCACCGTAACCGATGCCTGCCACAGCGCCATGCACTAGGTGCATCAGGTTATCCTGAGCGGCAATGCAATGGTTGATATTCGCCTGTTGGAAGGTGATACTGGCCATATTTATGACTGGGTCATATCCATCGCCTCCTCGGACTGTGTGGGAGCGGCCGGCTGCGAGGGCACCGCGGGACCACCCTTCGCCACCTTCTGCTACGCAATCTTTGCTGCCCAGCCGGTGACACCTTGCCCGAAGCCACACAGAGCGGAAATTTGGGTTTGGCCACGCACGAGGATGCCTTGTGACCAGGCTGACCGCATTTGAAGCAGAGTGCACTGCGGTCGATGCCCAAAGAGCACTTCACCCCGATGTGACCCAGTCGTCGACAGCGGAAGCACCACTGCTGCCTGGGCTCCGGGAGTGTTAGTCGGACCACTGACTGCCCTACGAGGATGCGGCGACCATCGGTCACCCTTTAGGCCGCGGTGGTAGGGCATTTCGCCCAAACTTCAGGAACACGTTACTTGAAAAGTGGTGTTGTCTATTAAGGTAAGGGACAAATTATAGCGAAGTTTTTGTGTCGAAGAATAATTTGTGCAACGTAAAGGACATGTTGTGAAAACTGAACTAAACTGCAGTTAACGTAAGGGACTGAATTGTATATGTACGTCCGTTAAATCATTTTTTTATTAAAAAATCAGTTTAGACCCTCATAAACGTGTACTGTAAAGGACATTTTTTTAACGATAGAGAAATTTTAAATATACCAAACGATAGAGCGCGAAATTCTGAATCGAATGGTATATATAACTCATTTTGACCAAAATGTCCCTTACGTTAATTGATACTTCTGGTGTCGATATAATCTACTTTTTATCCTGTGAAAAGGTTCCAGTGAGCCACAGGTAGCGGGAATCAAATTTCAGGCGAGCGGAGCCGGGGTCAACAGTAATAAGATAAATTCTACTACAAATTTCTACGAAACACATCTACTGTCTTATTATTAAAAGTTCTATGGTACCAACGACTAGGTATATCAACATTCATAATATTCTTTAAGGTATCAGAACAGCAGTAATAATAATATCTAATCAATTATTTGTATCTAACATAGACCCAATTATTTGAATATAATTTCATTAAATAACATGTTATAATTGGTATTAACAAGGTAATGTTAAGGTCAATATCAATATGACCATTTAAGTAGCTGCTGTACAAATGGTGCCAAGGCTTTTGTGGTCAGCTATCCGTAGGTACCCACTGATATTATAAATAGTTTTTGGATAGCCAGCAGCGCGAATCGCTTCATTATTTAAAATACCATTTAAAGTTAAATATTATTTTTCAATATCTATTTTAAATTTTTATTTTTCATATAACAATACATACCTACTCAACTGATTGAATACAAACAAGTATTAAATCAAACAAATAAGACGAAACCCTTTTGTAAAATATTATTTTCAATTTTAGTTAAACCAACTAGGTACAGGGAGGTACTTTAGTATACTAACAAAGTTTAAACGAATACTTAATGTTTTTATTAAATACTCGTAGGTACTTACCTACCTAAAAACACGGTTTCTGAAAAGGTAAAATACATTTGTTTACTCTGTGATCTAAAAATCTCGATGATGTCATTCGTGCCTATTGAAATATAGTTGAAGACTTTAACAACATAACGACAAATGATAGGTGTATAGGTGGGTACGTCAAACTGGTTATGAACACAGTACCCCGAACTTATCCTAATCCATGTAGGTGTACTAGGTATTTTTATTTATTACTAATTAGCTGTTGTCCGCGACTTCGTCCGCGTTAGATTCGGAACAGATCAAGGTACTTTTTATTTACTTATGCATTCTTTAACTTAACTACGAGTACCTATACCTATATTATGAAGAGAAAATTATCGTGATTTTTTTTAATATTAGGTAAGTATGACGGAGAAAGCCTGACTGACTCATCAACGCAAAGATAAACCGTAGATGGCCCGGGGTCAGCTGGGGTGCGAGGGATATGCCCATTGGGTAACCTTACACCCCGGTAATTAAGGCCCGAGATGGCGTGCGGTTTTAGTCGGTTCGATCCCGACATATTCCGGATTCCGGATTCCGCACGATAAAAAAGGGGCTGCGAGTGCAAGGAAGAAACTTTTAAAAAAAATACCCCAATCAATCGACTGGGTAGCTATCACTTTATTATACCGATACGGGCAAGAGAAGTGGACTACTTTGTAAAGAAGTGTGTATTTTTTGTAAAAATGAAAACAAAACTAATAAGTACCCCTTAGACTAAAGCCTATAAATTCTTTGAAGTACCTACCCTAATTAGGTACATAAGAACTTAATAATTTATTAGAAAAAAAGTGTAGGTACTTACCTAAATAAATAGGTAACTTGTAGCATTTTAGTTGATCAGTAAGAATGGCATTGGCTCTTTATAACCTCCTCGTGCTCTATGAGAGTAACAATTACCTATATAATATGCGTTATCTATTGATAAACCAAAGGTCATGAGGTCGTAACGTATCACATTATGAGATAGATAATAAAATAACATATTTGTCAATGCGGTCTTCAGTACCTACCTACAAAAGATTTACTAAATTTCAAGCCTGATTTTTATAACTACTTACATTTATTATTGTTATAATGTTACGAGTAGGTATATGAACTTAACAATTAATTATAACACATACCTAGTGCATATGCATAGCATACAGACAACAGAATCTTTACAAAGGTCAATAAATGCTTGGTAAAAACTGTAGGTTAGGTAGGTAGGTAGGTACCTACATTTAATATTTTTTTAAAGTAGTAGGTAATTGTATATAGGTACCTACCTATTATGTTCTAGTAGCGATAGCAATGCTAATTTTAGCTCTCTACTCTACTCTACTTGGTTACCACTTACCTAGCTACGAGCAGAATTTATTTTGATGTCACATCTAAGTCTCATCTATTCTACAAGGATTAATTAAATGGTAGGCAGGTAGTTATATCTTCATGATATCTTTGGTAAGCAGTGGGCTAACTACCACGCACTTTATAGCAATTTAGTTTTATTCAGCGGCGTTAAGGGGAGAAGAACTGGAGCTATACACTGCGCGAATACCCCCTCCTTTGGTCCGCTGCCCAAAATTGAATTGTTATAAGCGCTTCGTAATCATACACTTTGATCAATAGGTAGTGTAAGATGTTCTATTTCACGAAGGTAGTTTAGCTGTCATTGTATTAAAACATATTATAATTATTTAGGTATCTACACATTGCTTTTAAAAATGAATTACTTGCAATGCAATTATTTAATTGTTCTACTAACTGCTACATGTAGGTATTTCTTTTTAAGTGACATGTACTTTCGCACACACATGTACCTATGCATATTTACAAGACACAGGTAATACTGTTTAATTGTTCACTCGCCTTCGTGAGATAGAAGGAATATGTTATACTATCAGTGTATTTCGATGAGTCTAAACATAATTATGCATCCTTGCTCTGACTCACTCTGTAAGGCGTTGTTTGAATGCTGTCCACGCATGAGTCGTACATGATGTTTTGATTTACAATAAGTGAGTGACGTTATTGTGAAATAATGTGTAGGTAAGATTGTAGATGAAAATTTTGAAATAAAACAAATGCTGCTGCTGCTGTTTAATTTGTAGAGATGTAGGCACCCACCTAACTGAGGACAGTTAGGTGGGTGCCTACATCTCTACAAATTTACAAAGATATTCTTTATCGTCTGATATAGGAAATAATCTCAGAACTAAATTAATGTTTATCACACTGAGGCCTGTATTAATAGATGACACTTAACTCTGAGATAGGTATGTCTCAAGTGTGCACTTGAGATTCTGATGCTTTGTACCAATGCACGGACTCAGAGGTACCTGAGTGTCTTCTAAGTAAATACGGGCCTTAGACTGAGTAAAGACGTGTCTACCTAAATGCGGGGCTTCCCGCATGCAGGCTAACGACCAGTGAAATTAATCGGTCGATAAGGTGATCGATTAAAAGCGGGAGTCCCTGTATTCGAGATAATGAATAATGAAAATGCGGCTTGTGTCGCAATCACACTTGGTCGCAAGCTGGCATTCGATTGCAAATTCGGATAAATGCCTAGTGTAGGTACCTATCTGAATGAAAGGAGTCGAGTAGTACTTAAAGGTATTCCAACAGGTTCGTTTTGTTCATCATTCTGTAAGTAGGTAGGTACCTAAATGGTAACCGTGAGTAAGCCTGTAAACTGCATAACAGCAATGACTCTATTTTTTATGAAAATCCATTATTTCCTACAATTTATGCAAATAATCTACACATGTACCTACCTACCTAATAAATGCAATTGCAATAAGTATCTACCTACATAGTTTATGTATTTACCCTCTCTTATATAATATACAAGATTTTAATAATAATAAAAAACCAGATTTTCGGAAATAAATAATGTTCACTAATTTGAAATAGTGCATCGAATGTGAAAGTGCAATGCAACTATGATGAAAGGGTTTTTCAAAGGGCCTCTTCCGAGTCACACATACTTTGGCCAGAGCAGCTATCTAATCCCCATAAAATCTAGAAGACAACGAGGAAAAAGGATAATGATGGTAAATAAACGGGCTTTGGCCGCGATGCATGGCACTGTACTTTGAAGGTTTTGATTGAACTTGAGATGAAATGAACACGTTTAGTTGCAACCACTGATTGCGAAGGAATAGACATTGAAAGTTAGTACGGGCAGTCCCTCAGCTTAAAAAAGACTTGGTGGCGATAGCCAACATTCACGCGGGCGGAGCCGCGCGCGGGTACGCTAGTATAATATACAGGTCTTTGTATAAAACAGGTAGGTAGGTACCTACTTTGTCGGCATTGGCAAGTACGGTTTGGGGTTTTAATTTCAGACGTCCATGGACACCTTCCGACTCCATCATCCGACCAGCTTCATAGTATCGAAAATATGTAAGTTTACCGAATTTGAGCCCAATCTGACGTCAGGATGTGGATCTAATTGGGCTTCCAAGATTTAAAACATACTAACATACCTACATACAAACAAGAGAATAAGTCAAAACAATCCAAGTAAAAAACCGATAAATAGGTGAAGACAAATCTAAAAAGTTGATCGAGACGAGATCGGTACTGAATTTTGAACATATTTTATTACGTTTATATGTAATAACTTTAGGACACTGTTGCAGGGAATACGAATAAATAATAATACCAAGTGAATGCTACATTTTTAATTAGGTAGGTATCTAATTTTCTATATTACAGATTTTTCCTGTCAGAAAATTTTAAATTATAAAATCGAGCATTTATGGAAATTATACAAAAGTCATTATGAGATAATAGTGTGTAGTATTTTACAACAGATTACTGTCATGAACGTCTTGAACAATGGTAATAAAAAAAATATAAATATAAATTTGGCACTCTGTGGTGAAGTAGTTAGTAAATAATAAATAGTAGTAGTGGTGATTTTTATCATACTCGTAGTACTATCATAACGTCAATAAATTACGTCACAGTGCTATTTCTAATGATTATTTCCCCCACTAGCCGGTGCAGGCTGACTCTGTGCCTGGGCTGCTTGTTGCACCTGGGCTGGTTGGGCTGGAGGAGCCTGACCTTGACTTTGTGTTTGAGGTACCTGTTGCACAGACGGTGCTTGTCCCTGAACCACATTACCCTGTACTTGACCTTGTGGCGGGGTCAGAGGCGGCTGCCCCTGTTGACGTTGTTGGTCCTGCGGCGGTTGTCCCTGATATTGCGTCTGGCCCTGAGCTGGTTGGCTCTGATATTGTTGTTGGGCCTGAGGCGGTTGTGCCTGATACTGTTGTTGTCCCTGAGGGAGTTGTGCTTGATATTGTTGTTGGCCCTGTGGGGGTTGTGCTTGATATTGTTGTTGGCCCTGTGGGGGTTGGTTTTGATATTGTTGATAGCCCTGAGGCGGTTGTATTTTATTCTGAGGTTGACCCTGAGGCTGCTGTCCCTGATTTTGTGGTTGACCCTGAGGTGGTTGTCCAGGATATTGCTGTTGGTTTTGCGGCGGTATTCCTTGTTGATATTGTTGTCCTGGAACCTGCTGGTACTGAGGAACTTGGCCCTGATATTGAGGTTGTTGATAAGGAGGTACTTGACCAGGAGGTAATTGACCTTGTGGGATTTGGCCAGGAGGATAATGTTGTTGGTTTTGGAGATGCTGTTGTTGTTGCATTTGGTGGTAAACTTGTTGCTGGTAGTGATGATATTGTTGTAACGCTTGATGAATTTGATGTTGAGCGCCTGGGAGTGGCTGTCCATGAGCGTCAACCTAGTGATAGCATAATAGACTAAATTAGGGACGTATGTCAGGCAAACAAAATCAAATTATATTCATAAAACCCTTAATAACCCCCTTACTATTTTTCAAGGAATCAGTTCTATTTGTTTTTTACACAGTATAATTTGTATTCTCTAACGGTAATCCAACAGTTTAATATGCATATGAATGTATGTATTACGGTAGTTACAGACAGTACCTAAGTAGTCATTCTGTGTTTTTGAATTTCCTCGAACGGCCAGGCCGATTATTTTTTGACGGGAATTTAACAGACAGAATATGACTAAGCGTGACATAGGTTATTTTAGAAAAACCAAAGAGTCGTTGCGGATACAGGTGGCAGCCTTATTATGAGTCGGTTCACTGTATAGTGTAGAACTAATTAACTAGTTTTGTATAGTTATAACACACAAAGGCAATATCGTGAAGATGGGTACACGATCGCGGAATTGTAACACCCTATAAAAATATTTAACTAACCAAGCCACGCTGCTGCAAATATCTTAATTCCTCCATCTTTCTCTTCTCATATTCATCGTACTCGTTTTGGCTGTAAACTTGATTTTCTTCAAGAGTCTTCCAACCTAAAAAGTAAGCATTTAATCGTTTACTGTGCTCAGCAGTAACAAACAAATCTATGGATAAGCACACACAAAGAATAGTATTTTTTTTTACAAATTTTTATTTTAGAAAATAGATACACATTAAAAAATATTCAAGGCGAGCCAACAAACAGCTCCCAACAGCACTACTAGTTTGCAAGCTAGTAAGAGAAATACGCTTTTATAACGAACCTTCATCTTGGTTAAATTCTGCTTTCTGTGTTTCCATCAAAAACTCATGGAAGTCAATCAACCCATCTCGATTGCGGTCGTTTTCCTTGAAAACGTGCTCACGCATCCTTTCCATTTCTTCGGCTCTCTCGTGTAAGTCCTTGTTGGGTCCACCAGGTCCATAAACTTTGTCCAATTCCTTGATAAACAATGCCTTGACTTCGTCAGCGTCCCAAACGCCATTACCATCAACATCTGAAGCAGAACATTATGTGACAACATAAAAAATTTATGTAATATTAGACAACAAACAATCAACTTTAGTAAAACTAAAAAAACAACGGTTCATTTCAAAATAGGTTGTGTCCCACTTGCATAGCTGCGGATGAGGATGTGAAATACAGATCCAGATAATAGAATTGCTCATGCAGTACCTAAACAACATAACTCAACATGCAAATATAATTAACTACAATTTTATAACGCAAAAGGAAAACGACGACCTAAAAAAAGTGGCTGGGAAAGATTAAATGCGAAAGGCAGAGGATCAGGAGCTACGGCGCAAATTGGGATAGTCATATGTCCAGCTGCCATGGACTGCCACAGGGATTCATTGAAAATCCATCCGGAAAGAGTGCATACAGTGAGGTACGAAAGGCTCTTCATTCTGCGCACCCTTAGACTGTAGAATGATCTCCCTACTGTGGTTTTCCCAAGCGACTACAATAAGGAGTTTTTCAAGAAGGGCACTAGAGGGTTTTTATAGGGTCAGCACAGACAGGGATTTTACAGTAACAGATTCAGCAACCAAAAAATTTTGGTTGAATATTCTCTACGAGTTTGGTTATAGGCTTAGGAGTGAAGAATTAAAAGATCTCGTTATATAACGCCGCCGTTGGGCAATTACTATCTATACTAACATTATAAAGTTGAAGAGTTTCTCTAAGGACCTATTGAGAATTGAAAAATCCTTTCTTTGCTTTGTTTCTTTGTTTGTCTGTTCATCGAAGAAAGTTACAGGAAGCTATTATTCAGGTGAACAGAGAAGTAATCATATATGTGAACAAAGCGGGCAAATTTTCTATACCTTTTTGCAAAAATAATTAATTACGGCCATGTACCTAAGGATTAGGTGCCACGAAGTCGACGTATGTTTCGGGCATAGGCGCGGAGGAGAGCTAATTTAGTTATAGTGTACAGTAGATTTAGCATACCTGTTTAGAGTTTAACTAGACCCAATTCGAAAAAACTTAGAGAAATAAGAGTAATAAAAGAAGTTAAGTACTACGCATTTGGGTGGCTTTTGTGTACATCGATTGTGTCGATGGCTCCTGCTAGGCATGAGGTAATGCTCACCCTGGCGTCAGAAGACCCCAGACGGCGTGCGGTTTTAGTCGGTAAGAATCCGACATAACCTGCCACGCTGGCCGCGGGGGGTGTATCCATAAGGATTTCCGCACGGAAAAAATAAATAAAAAAGGCTTAGTGCATCGGATTTGCAACCAAATAAACTAAAACACTAACAATTTTCTATATAAAATACAGGATAATCGTGCTTTAATTCATGTATAGTGTAAAATCCAAAATAGCGTGCCGAATCATTTATCGAGTAACCTACCTATACATATACTATTATTTCTAAACTACACTGCACGCTATGGACCTTACCATGCATCATGAAAAACACCTTTGGGTTGAAATCTTTAGTTTCCATATTGTCACCGTTTTTCCATATTTCTAATAGATGTTCCTTTGCCACTGGGTGATGTAGCTGTTACAAATAATTGACAATTAATAAGTACTATTATATAACCAAACTCACCATGCATCATGAAGAAAGCTTTAGGGTCAAATTGTTGTTGTTCCATATGATCCTGTTTCTCCCATACTTCCTCCAATTGTTGTTTAGAACCAGGATGGTGGAGCTGCATGGTATCAATATCAATAATATAATAAAAATATTTATCATTCTATGTACCCGCAGTACATAGGATAGTACAAATTTTAAACAGAAGCTTCAACTCAAGCATTCTTGAACTATGTCAAATTTCACATGCCATCGACACAACAGAAGAAGATAGTACCTATTATAAAGGAATCATTTAAAATGGCTTCCAAAATTAGTCAAATTGCCTAGTACAGTACTTATGAGTCTAAAATCTAAACATTTACGCGCAAATATACGAACAAAACTATAATTTTTTATGTTTTGAACAGACCGGTGACTAAATGTTCCCAGATTCGTGAATTTGTTGTAATAAGTGGTAATTGGATAGTGACGTAAGAATGCGAGACCTTGTTTTGTTAGACCATGTACCCATTCACCCGCGTGGACGTCACGTACGAATTTGTCAAGCTATAGGACAAGAGTTAGGTATGCGAATCAAATTGTCAAAACAATATATTGGCTATCGCTTTGAAAGATTTTAATCAAGACTTTTCGATGGACGCAGTTTGATATGATTAAGCAATTTATTGTTTGGCGTACGATATCTAAATGCTAATTGATAAATTATGAATAAGTAAATCAATTTATAAAATTCATTTCTCATAAGTACCTAAAACCACCATAATAATTAACTTTAGAAAATACACAAGTTCACAAGTGATATTTTTGAAGAGGGCAGAAACAAAATGGCTGGCAGGCTGTTGCCTCTGTTTAGCCCAAACCGTGAATGTAGGCCTAGGTATAGTTTATCATTATACACTTACTGGTTTGTGATGTTTGAGAGCATCTTCTTCCTTTTTAGTTTTTTCAATATATTCCTTTTTTGCATTCTCATCCATACCTTCAACTTTTTGATGTTCATCAAATTTCTTTTGCATTTCATATTCCTAAAGAACAAAACGACGAACATTTATTACTAGGAATTAGTTGTGAGATTTTCTATACACTTATGTGGCAATATAATGGTGTAAAACTACCGAAAATACCTAACTACTTACTAAAATGTGACATTGTTTACAAAAAAACTTTCAAACCATTCATAGGTACATTGTGTCAAGAAAGTACTGGGCATTGATCATTTAGAAACTCCGCTTCAGGGGATTGTAGATTTTTATTCGCTAAGTGAGCACAACCATCTTCTATGTCCAGACGATGTTTGAGCGTCACTGGACATTAGTTTGGCGTATGAACAACACAAGAGACTACAAAAAATTTGGATGATTACTATACATTTTAAGTTTTATTGACTACTTCCCGGTACTTTTTTGACCAAGTACCTAGTATAAGATTATAAAAATAAGTAATAGTCATCCATCATTATTTTCATTAATATAGACTCATTAAGAGTGCTTAAATAAAATTCTGATGATAAAAAATTACAGTAGATCATATACCTACGGCATTTTCTATTAATTTTAAACTAATTAAATGGTTCAAGATTAACTATAATTATTTATTTTATAATTATTAAAATAAAAAAATAACATCATAAAACACAGTTGTAAATGCTTTGATTTATGCTTTGTTTATCTGGATTACTGCAACTTCATTTTATATAGTCTGATCGGTTTCTTGGGAACAACAAAATCAAAAACCTAATAAGTGGAAACAAACTATGAGACATGCTGTAGGTACCGTAGATGAATTAGTTTCCTTATTTTGCAACCGGAAACGGTGCACATAGTGAGGTATGAACGGAACTTATGCTGTGGTTATCTCAAGCAACTACAATATGAGGTTCTTCAAAATGGACAACAGCAGACAATAAAATCTTACCTTAAACGCTTCTTGTCTCTTCTTATCAGCGGCCTCTAAATCAGTAGTGGTTTTTTTTATTAATTTTTTCAAATCCTCTATTTCAAATGTGTGTGGATTGCCATGATCTAAATGTTCATTTGTAGGAACTATTCCAGTATGATCTAGATCATTAGTCAATTCAAATTGCTGGAAAATATGTATGTAACATTAATTACAAAAGGTAATAAATATAACGAGCTCCTTCCCGTGCTGCTCTGTACCATTGTGATGTTGATAATATAACAAAAAATAATTTATAGGTTTGTATGAGGCACCAATTTAAATATTTCTTTGAATGTAACTTTTAAATTAAGGTACTTTATTCGAGCAGGAGGCTGAACGAAATAACTAGAAAATGCAACGAAACATTACATAGAACTGGCGCACAAGTTATAAATCGATTCATAAATTCTTTTATTAATATCTATAGGTGAATTGTTCCAATGAATCGCTTACCTTAGTGGCTAAGTGACGTAATCTATCCAACTCCCGACGTTTAATTTCATCTAATTTGGTCCTGACATTATGGTTAACAAAGTCCAACTGCTCAGCTATTTTGCCCGACTGGAAATAATGTGAGTTATAATACAATAATACCAAAATCTCTTTGCCGCTTTGATCGCCTTGGGATCTTGTTTTACCGGGGAAGTTCAGTTAGGACTCCCAGACATAAAAGGGCAAAGCTAGCAGGTGCATAATAACACTACTTTATCCAATACATTTTATTTCTGGGAAAATAACATAATATGTCCTGACGGCTCTGGTATCTTCCACTATATTGAATTATTTGAAAATAAGTCTGCTTGAAAATGTTAGTCATGGATTGGTTAAACTAACATACATTGTAAAGTCACCCTCGGTGTTAGCAAAACACAATCCAAGGTACAGACGCACTTAGTTCTAAAACTATAATATAATGAAGAACTCACTCTAACATCGTCCTGATCAGCATTTTCTAAGCGTTCCCTGAAGTCTGGATCACTTTCTAATGCCTGTACCACTTCTTTCAAGTATCGGTGGTATTCCATGTAATCTTCCTACAACAAAAAAAGGTTAATTTTCATCAACGTCTACAACAATTAGCTAACTAACTTCAGTAAATACTTTTATACCTAATAAATAAAAATAGAAAGTTGTTAAATTTTTGTACAAAAGCACTAAAATGTTGGTTTCTAATATACCTATAAATAAGGGCTTACTAAATGTATCATTCATACTAATATAATAAAGTTACTCTGTCTGTCTGTTCACACCTACACTGCTGAAACGATTTTGATGAAAAATCATACCTATTATACAGAATGGTCTATAATTACCAAGTCTTCCTTAACTTCACTGTCTTGCTCGTTTGATTTATCTGGTGACACAGGTGGTGCATATGAGCAGTGCAGAATTACCAGAAGAAATAAAAACCTAGACAACAGCTTCATTGTACCTTAAACAAAATAAGTTGTATTAATATTCCGTAGGTACCTATACACTTTTCTTATCCAGACTAGACTAGTCTTATCAGATTCATTTAACATTTCTGACGTGCGCGGTGTTAGTGTTCAACTGATACCTGAGTCAAGAAAAATTCCCGTTCCTGTTTCTTACTGCTATTTTAACAAATATTATGCAAATAAACAGGTAGAAGATTACTAAACAAGCATTTCTGAGATTCACCTAGATAGTACCGTTTTACAATTTGGCCTTGGAGAGCACGTTAAGCCGTCAGTCCGGGTTGCCATACAAACATCTATGGCAGTCATTACGGGTAGTTGGAACCCTCAAAAGTCCAACCAGTCTAACTTGGAACTTCGATATCACCATTGGTCATAATGACAATTGGTTGTGTAGGTCAGATGGCAGTCGCTCCACGGAAAACATCGAAGTTCAGCTGCATCACACTTAGACTGGAAAGCCGACCCCAACTGAGTTGGGAAAAGGTTCAGAGAATGATGGGTACCGTTTTACCTGTTTTGGAACAAACATTGTTCAGATAGTCAATAAAATTCACCAATTTAGGTCAATTTCCATCCACATGACACTACATTAAATATCAGTACTTATTTCTAGCCATCATAGGACACAATTTAATTGTCAATCTAGTCAAATTGATCATAAAATTATACTGTCTGGATGCCCTTTTATCCACTGATTCCTAAATTTGCCCCCATATCCCTGCACAGTACCTATATAATTCGTATATGCATGTAGCATGCGACTGATGGATTACAATGGAGCCAAAATATTATGATTTTGGCTCCATTGTAAAAGAAAACAAATACAACTGAGCTGGCAAACATTGTTCTACCAATTGTGTAATTTAACAAGCAATCAACTGTAATTGCCATGGCATCTTTACCTATGTTTTATAATAACAGGTACGCTCTGGGAGATTACCAGCAGTATAAATAGTCAGAGTCAAAAAGTGGTGTCGAAGAGTTGGAGTGGAATCTAGTAACACGCCCACCTACACACAAATATACCATCATAGATCCTCATTATGTATCAATCAGACATCATTTGCCATTTCCTCTTGGACACCTACCATCCCCCACTCTTAAAGCACTTTTTACTTACTTTGAACCTAGCAACATCACTTAAATTTTAATCAATTCAAATGTGTGCATGGTATACTCAGGGCTAAGCCAGCACAATGCCAAGTGTCACTACTTTCTACAGTGCTATTTTTTTCAAATATTTTTATATTAGCTAAGGATCAGTGTAAAGTTTACCATTTTAATTTTCACTGTTTGCCAACTTTTAATGTAGTTATATGATTTTCAAAAAGAAAAGTTGTAATTACATAAATACATTACTTAATTTGGTTTTAGACCATAATATCATGCCTTATCACGGTAGACATTCAATTCCTGGCAACCCAAATTTCTAACAGTTTTTACACATCCAGTATTAGGTGGATTTTCAGTACCTACCTATACATAGGTATGCAAATTAATTTCAACTTATAAAAACCAACCAAGGTTACAGGAAAAAACAATAAAAACAAATTTACACCATATTCTATTTTGGCACCCATGTGTATGTAAATAATTATAATTATTATTATAATAATTAGCAATATAGCTAAGTACATATAAAATCAGATTATTCAATTATATCAAGTACCTACTTAGGTACTTAGCTAATTAATTTGAGCAGTAACTACAAATACCAATAAGAGTATGAATTCAGCCAGGACACAAAGACATAACACTTTTATAAAATATAACTTAGAAAATGAAGTAGCGATTTATAATAACAAAATTAACTACAAATGAAAAATTGGCCCTGGTTGGAAGAAAAATATAGAAACACTTTCTCCTACCTGATGACACTAGTTTTTATTATAGTAGAAACTGCAGTACACAAAATAACTTTTAAATAATATATATAATTATGTAGAGACGATTTCGTCACGTTACGTTGATTTAATTGAAATTGTGAGTCAAAGTGAGTTGAGATTTGTAGTTGAATTTGTTAATCCATTGACGTGTCCCAATCCCATTCTATTCTGTCTCTGTGCTGTCAGTTCCACATTCCACAGATTATGCTCTATAAAATAATTATTTAAAGCCAAAGTCAAAACACTAAATCGGTAGATAAGATAAGATCGATGGATCCAAATAAAATTAGTATCATATTTTTTATTAATCGAAAAATTACAATAATTGTTAGCTGTGCCCTGCGGCTTCGCCCGTGGCATACTTCGGCCCCGTGGCAGGATAAAAAATATTCCATGTCCGTCTCCTAGTTTTAAGCTACCTCCCCATCAATTTTCAGCCAAATCAGTCCCGCCGTTCACGCGTGATGCCGCGATGCCGTAGCCGTGCGTGACCAAGGGACATAGGACTAGGTATTAAAAATTGTAAAGTAGCTGTGCCTGTGCATTGGAAATATTTTAAAAAACCTGCTTTAAATTAAATGAACGATATTATTTTGTACTTGTGTCTTTACTATTATTATTTGATTTTTTTTTATTTTTTTTTTTGGTTGATATAATGATAATTATAATGCAATGACTTAAATAATAATTTCATCCAAACAATTATATATTTCATAATTTAACTTGTACCTAGTGTGATGTGGTTCATAATCCTATTATACGTCTTAAATCAGTTATCAGACATGCTACGGTGATACTTTTATGTAATTGACAACATCTTCTGTCTACCTGTGACAAACAATAATTACAGTTTGGCCGCTGAGACTATGCGTTCCTGACACATGTCAATTCTTCATGACTAGTTATGTATAATAAATAACTTGTACCTAGAACCGTTCTCTAAACCTGTTCCCGACTTACAATAACATAATAATAATCACAGCCAGCAATATTGTGACAACGTGATTTCATGAATAATAAATGGCATCATGGGAGTATGCACCCCACGATGCACCCTCATACACCATATTGGATTTTCATTTTGAAATTACCCAGTTTAACCACTTACAATTTCAGTATATTTTTAGAATACTTTTCCATCTATCATCATTTAGAAAAAAATTAATTATTGCCACCAATTTTTTCATACTATCTACCGATTATCTGAAATCAGAGAAGAGATGTGACAACACTTTTCGAAATTCGAATGAAAATGACAAAATGACAATCAAAACTCTTTACTCTTTGGTTTGGTTGGAGTAGGTAGGTTTATGTACCTAAACGAAACGATACAGTGCTATGTGTAAATTGTTTTGTTTAAGCACATCATAGTTTTAGTTTTACTTACCCAGATTAGATTAATAAATCCAGGGACACCACAGGTATATAATTTTGTGAGTTATTTTAAATTGGGATACTCGACATCGGCTTCCACAAAAGCCATTATAGCAAAAAGTCTGAATCCGGGCTTCATCTTCCAGGTAAAGGACCCCAATAAAACAATAGGTAATTTTCTCTCTGCTTGCCAAAACTTGGAAATTGTTTCAGCTGTAGAAATTTGTAAGCAACTATTATAACCTATTGCCATAGTCAAACTAGTCTAACCTTGCAGGCGTTGCTGGGCGTTTCTAAAGAAACAAAACAGAAGCAAAAATAATTTTGAAAATGCATGACTATACTCATGCTGTAATGGGTGTGGTAAACCCAGTAGTAGAAGAAAATGCGGACTTAAAAGACGTCAATATTGAAGACCTTCGTAATGAAATCCTTGGATTTAAAAGAGTTCTGCAAGAGTTAAACTTAAATGTGTTAGAAGTACCCACTGTGGGTAACTTACGTGAGATGCTAATGATGGAAGATTTAGCTATTGTTTGTCAGGGCATTGCTGTGGTACCTAAAGATTTCAGTTCAACATCAGAAAATAGAAATGTAAGTATTGCAATATCTATTATTGCCTCATGATCAAAGATTTACCACTTATCAGTTTATCAAATTGTTTTTAGAGTGCCCTCCAACCCTATAAAATCCCCTTAAACTGAGCGACATTGCTTGTGCCAGAAGTGGTTTCATGTGGGCAATGGCGATTTAAATGCGTGATCTCTTATAGGTTCAATGCCTTAACTGCTATATTATGAAGGATGCTGTGTATTTTGTGACTGTTATATACATACTTAATTATTATAACGGTAACAAAATACACAGTGAACACCTTATCATAGATTACCTGTTAATAGAATATACTACCTATCCTGCTTCTGGGCAGCTATTGAATTTATGCAATCCAATTTGTTTTCTAATATACCTACCTATTGCTTGATGCTCATTTATGATGCCTTGCCTGGGTATGTAAATTTTCATATACTTATTGGTTTCTGTCTTGATTATAAAAATATTTTTGAACTTTCTATCTATGGTACTAAGAAAATGTATCATAATGTATAGGTATTTAGTTTATTCAACTGCAACAAGCTTATGCTGCTTTGCCCTTATATACTGAAAGACTCCAGGTAGCAGAATTTTGTGAGGCACTGATCCTTTTTTAGATTTCCACACCTCATTGGATTATAAAAGAATAAAAGTAGGTAATAAATTAGTTTATTTCGGTCTCATTCATTATTTCAATCATTTGGATTCATTTTAATGTAGCTAAACTCTAGCATTGGAAGCCATTGCTATTATTTAAAAAAATGGGTGAAATTTTCATGTTCAATAATTATTCCATATTGTTGAAATTTCTTGGAAAGCCGACCCCAACTGAGTTGGGAAAAAGGTTCAGAGAATGATGATGATTGTTGAAATTTCTTGAATCTCATTTGATAATTTTTCTTCATTGCCTGTTGGCAATTGGTCATTTGCACGATAATTTCTGTTTTCAATTTAATACAACTTTGCACTTGAAATTGAATTGATGATTTCTCAAGAGGATAACTCAGGAGTCAGTTTTTGTAACATTGTGCTCCACCCCCTCCCTAACATTGCAGGTGCGTGCCCATTGAATTCATTTGGGCACAGGTGAAATCGTAATTTAAAATAAAAAAATCTGTCATCTTAATTATACCTATTATGTTAAATTGAAAAGTATGTAATGAAAAAAAAAAATGTTTCTTCCATTCTTGGAGAAGGTTATTCCTATAGTAGTAGCAGTGCAATAGTACTTTAAAGCAATAATTTATTTTCTAATGTATAGGACATTGGCGATTAGCTATTAGATAGTTAAAGGAAAAAAAATGAATCTCCCAAATCTTAAGTCATAACTATACATGCAGTGGTATGATGAGGTAGAGACAATAACACCAGGTATATTAAAATTAAAAAAAATCAAAAAGGCGGATTTTTGGCGCCAAAATGAAAATCTTGAAAATTTTTACACAGAAAGTCCAATCTGGTAAATAGCTAGCTAGTGGTACTCATAACTAAAAAGTATAAAATAAAAATAAAATTAAAAACAAAGTTTTTTACGCAGTCGGGTTTTTGATTTCTTATACTTATATTATTTTTTTTACCATTCTTTTTGTACCTGTTTAGTAGTTGTAAGTACTCTTGATCTGATCTTAATATGAAAAGCCTATCTTATTCAAGTAGGTTGACTATTCGCCTTTGTCTCATAGCTAGACTTTCACTTGCGTTAATTTAAAATTTTAGTTGCTGTAAATTTAAAAATAAAAAGAAACATAATTTTCTCAAATTATTTTCTATTGTAACATGTGTTGTGAAATTCAGTAGTAATTTCAAAACTAACTCTTATAACCTTAGAAAACGTTCAAGAGCTTGAAATTCCACATTTACTGGTCTAATTGAGGATCTAAATTTATTATAAACCATTCAGGGATCTACTCAAATGTGTATACAAGTTTATATATAATGTACTCCTTTATTATTCCTAACACAGTACCTTTTTATAATCACTTGTCCGTGACCCCTGTTTGTGTATAATAAAGAGGTCAATTTGTGTGTATTGCCATAACTATTCCACCCGTTAAGATGTAATGTAAGATATAAATATCAGCTGCTTTTGTATCAATTTTTTTTCTTTTTACTCCATTTGATGGCAAATGGAGTAAAATGAAAAGAAATTGATGATATTAATAATTGATGATTAATTATGTTTTAATAATTCATAAATTGACACGTCGCTGGATTTGAATAAACTTATGGAAGTTGATTCAAATCCAGCGACGCGGACGTGTCAATTTATGTATTATTGAAACGAAATATTTTATGGGCTGACTCGGATTGTAATTCCTGCTATTTGCTTCTTGAGTTTGTGTCTTGTCAGAAAGCATTTTCTTTGTGAAGCAAGGGCGCACCTTGCCTAGCATTTTTAGTGCTTTGTTCTGTAATCATTGTAAGATTATGGATGTTAGACTGGCATGCTGCACCCCAGAGCTCTATGCCATATGTCCGCACATCCACATGAGCTTAATGATGAGCAGTTTGTTTTCTAGACTGAGTGACAATTGTCCACCTAACAGCCACGGTAGGTTTCGCAGTTTTATGTTTGCCTGTTTTCTTTTCATTTTTATATGCTCATATCGCAAATTAAAGAATGGGGTGGAGTCTGTGTAGAACTTTCCTTGTTCCTGTTTTGTATTCCTCTGTATATATTTGGTTGAAATATTTCTTTCTACACATTTTGTGGTCATGTTTTCGAGTTGATTTGAGTTAAAAATTTAACAGTGTCGCGTTTAGTCGCCGAGCTGTCGCTTTCGCCTGTCGCCAGGTGTGCGCCTAGGGTTAATGTCAACTTCAGTTGAAGGCTATTTTTACTAAACACTCTGAAATGAGGACGATTTGTTCCATGGGTATTTTGCCGTGATAGTCAAATTGATTGAAAGATGACCATGACCAGAAAACTGACTACATATTGGATAGTCCTTATGATCCGGAATGCTCTTTTAATAGTCTTTTTAAATATTACCAGGCTTACCCGGTTATTTACTTTCACCTGCTGAGACCACCTGGGTGGACAGTGGAAAGTTTTTTTTATTTACAGCGGCTCACCTCTGTAATAAAACATTGAATGCACCTATCTTTATAATGGTGACCGTACACCTCAAAAAGATACTGGCCATAGTAATATATATGGATATATTGACTATACCAGCAAGAAAATTACCAACATTTATAAAATGCATAATTTAAATGTAAAAAAAAACAAAAGGTGTTGAATAATCACAATAAATCAGTTCAAACTTAGAGACTAAAAAACTATGTACTTTAAAAATCACAGGTTTAGATTAATTTCACACACACCTTTCAGAACCGTCAATCAGTTGAAACTTACTACATAGGAGTTTACCACTGTTGACAGAAATTCATTTGATCATTTGACGTGTGACCGAAAAAACATTAGGCCACTCTACTACTGATCGAATGAACAATTGACCAAAAGAGTTTTTATCGAATAAACATTTGGTATTTTACTACTGATCGATTGAACGTTTGGTCGAAAAACAGTTGGCTAAAGAATATTTTAACAAACAAACTTTTGGTATTTTTGTTATTGATTTCATTGATGGAATTTACTTAAAAACCATTTATTAAAAGTTAATTGAAACGTACGAATGATAATTGAATTAAAGTTACAAGTAACACTTTTTTTAGAATGTTTTATCTATAAAATAAAGTGTTTTACCCGTTGTCATATCCACAGTACAAGTTTAGCTTGTTTTGAAACCAGTTTGTGCATTGTAAATTTCTTGCAATTATTAATTATTTCCGAAAATGAAAATCACTTTCTTATTAATTGCATATAATAATTATTATGATAATTAATAACAAAATATTGACAAACGGCAAGTAAATACACAGTTAATAAAAAAAATTACTTCTTCAGGCAGCAAATGTGAGCTAATCCGCATAGAAAATCTTTTAAATCCATTTCAGACGTATTATCAAAATGCGTGCGTAGTCTCGCATTATAATTGTTTCCAACTTTGCGTATTTTTACTGGCTCCGACGACATAACGCATTCGATGACACATTCGTTATTTTTTTGTTCCTTGGCAAATTCTTGAATAGTTTTGTACATGTTCCATTTACGACGATTTAAAAGTATATTTAAACGATGTGCCAGGACTCTAGTGCGTTTTGTGTTAAAGGAATACATGACACGTAACGGTCGTGCACAGACCACATTTGAGGTGGAAATCGAGGAGGCTTTCGTTTTAATACCATCATAGTGCCTGATTTCTGGACTTTCTGGATTGAGTCATTTACGTAGTACTTATCAAACCATTGTATGATCATCATAGCACCCAAACGTTCATTTAATCAGTAGATAGTAAAAATACCAAATGTTTATTCGATAAAAACTCTTTTGGTCAATTGTTCATTCGATCAGTAGTAGAATGGCCTAATGTTTTTTCGGTCACACGTCAAATGATCAAATGAATTTCTGTCAACAGTGGTAAACTCACTACATCAGGGTAGGCGAACCTTTATGCATCAATGTGCCATTTTTTTCTAAAACATGTTTTATAGGGTCACTGGCGTGCCATCAAAACTCTTTATGAAATAATGTAAACAAAAGAGGTATATTTTTAAAATGTTTTTATTACACGATACAAAATCTAAAGTACATAATAATAAATCTGTAACTGATCGGCGTCTGTACATGGAAGATATATGAGAAAAAAAATAATTAGGGGACTTTATGAATTTAATAGATGCCAAAACAATTATTTTTAGAATTTTTGTCTGTTTGTCTGTGTCTCTGTGCCTCTGTTTGTCCGCACAAAATTTTTGTTCACGCTAAAATCAAAAACTACTGGAGGGATTTTGATCAAACTTGGTACGATTATAGTTCATAGTTCTGGGCAACATATAGGCTACTTTTTATACAAGCTGATACCCGTGGCTTTGCCCGCGCTTCGTTTTTAGGTCGTTTTTGGTCATGTCTCCGGTTCTACTTAACCAATTACAACCAAACATACGGTAAATTTTTAGTCTAAGCAAGACCTTTCTAATAAAAAAACACATCAAAATCCGTTCAGTGTTTTTTACGTCGACAGCGATGGACGTAAAATGTACTGAACGGGTTTTGATGGGGTTTTTTTATTAGAAAGGTCTTGGTTAGACTCAAAATCTTACGCAGATTTTGATCACAATCGGCTGATTAGAACCGGCGATATAATAAAAAAAGGCGAAAATCGATGTCCACGCGGGCGGAGCCGCGGGCAACAGCTATAATTAATATTTTTCGTGTTTTGTCACTGAAACATGGTTGAATTTATTGTCAATATCAATGAAATTATAGGGATGAAAGGGATGAAACGTTTAATGATTATATTTTATCTCCCAAAGTATTTTTTCATAAAATAATGACCATTTTTCTGACATAAAACCTCTTTGCTTAAGATTTAAAAAAGCATTGTTCTTCATAAGACGGAGCTAAATTTTGTCTGATCGGCGACGTGCCCAAAATATTGTGCCGCGTGCCACCAGTGGCACGCGTGCCACTGGTTCGCCAACCCTGCACTACATAGTATTAAAAGTTTCAAAATAATGACAACAAATTTATTTGTGTCAGTTCAATTTTGATTTTGACCATTTCAAAAAACACACAGTTTAACAATAATTTACAGTTTCAGCTTAGTTTAAATTTTTTAAAAATCAGTTTTTTTTTAAAGTACTTACATACTTACCTATTATAATTTTTTTACTAATATTAAAATTAAAAAAATACAATATATATGAATGACAACAAAATTGTATTGGGGTTCTTAAATTCGTTAATAGCCTCAATTATGTTAATCGTATTTCGCTTATATTTGTCTCCGATTATTTTTATTTTAATGTCTCTGTTTATAGACTGTCTGGATCGGTTTTGTTTGAAAGCACGATATTTTTCGAAATATTCGGCTAGGTCACAGATCGTGTGCAATAAATGTAGTAGCCGTGGTTTCTTTTTTAATTCACCGTTTAAAGTTTTGTGCCATGCCTCTACAGAGTTGGTAGTACGGTGCCGTTCACTTTCACAATTCCACATACTTATAGTTATAGGAGTGTCATACTCTAGTTCGAATGACGTTTCCTCGATGGTCGTTCTCGATGTCTCTCCACCGACGGGTCGTTTCATCCAAAGGTCAATACCTCGAAGTATCCATTCGTCGATGGGTCTTTTCTTCGATGGTACATTTGATCGATGGGTCGTTACCTCGAAAAATCATCAAAGGTACAGTAAATGTAGTACTAGTGAATTGAAATGAATATCGATAAGAGGCAAATAATATTGTGATCATAAATATAAGTAGATAAGTACCTACCCATACCCCTAACATTGAAACACCAAGCTGTAATCAACAACAATTATTATTAAAACAAAAAACATCAATGTCAAATTGAATGCGATCCACTCGTAATATTATAACGCTGTGCATTTTGAAATAGAACGCAAAAAGTCTTTTAATTCCATTTGTTCTCTGTTCTTAATAATTTGTGCAATTGCCGATTGCAATTTCTTGTTTTTCTTGAAATTGTCATTGTCTTGTAAGTTAAGGAGATTAGTATGTTCATAACTAATGTTTTATTCAAATAATAATATTTTGAAAACATTCATATATATATATGGCATGTACCTACCTGACTTAAAAGTTTAAAATTTTGTTTTTGTTTGATTTTGTGTAAATATTTAAACGCCTCATAACAATCTCACAGCAGATATTTGTTGTAATGATTGCAATTTTTTTTTGAACAATCAAATGGAAAAGTCTCATAATTTTATTGTGTATATTTCGAGGTAACGACCCATCGATCAAATGTACCATCGAAGAAAAGACCCATCGACGAATGGATCCTTCGAGGTGACCTTTCGATGAAACGATCCATCGGTGAAGAGACATCGAGGTAACGACCATCGAGGAAACGTCATTCGACCTAGAGTATGACACTCTAGTTATAGAAGGGTTGCAAAGCCAGTGAAATATTCAGTAATGAAAAAAAGTTACCATAATAGTCAAGGATCCCACACAAGAAAATTTCCCTTGAAATCTTGAAGAACACCTCCATATATTAGACCCATCTGCATAGTTACGTTACGTTATTTATAGCCACTATGGCACAAAATTACACCACGAGATTTTGACAAAAATTGTAACTCTCCAACGTTATTATCATTTAACTCCATAATATTATTAATTATAATTATAATCTACAACAACTATATTTATTCCAATAAAATGCAATTGAATAAAGGGTCATTACGTCATAGATTTTCGTCATCATTGCATTTAAAAGCCACTAACGATGCATAGATAACCTTATTAGAAGGCAAGTAGTTATTTGAACAAAGTACACTATAATAGTGGACTTTGTTCAATTGAATAAATAGTTGAACAAAGTACACTATAATAGTGGACTTTGTTCAATTGAATTAATAGTTGTACAAATGACACTTAATTAGTTGAATTTGTTCAATCCGTTGAACAAACAGTTGAACAAAGTGGACCAGAGCATTTTACACACCTTTTTTCATTTTTTAGTGCCGTCTGTACTTTTGACAAACTTCATGGACCCGCTGGGAATGAATGTATGAACATTTAAAATGCATATTATTATCTCATGGACCCGGACGGGAAACGACGAACAAAAGAATCGTGGACCTCTGGGAATAAGCCAATCTAAGTGCCTGTTTTTATTTTCATTTTGGTTTTTGGGCCGTCGGGTTTTCTTGATTTTTTAATATTTATCTCTTTTTACTTCGAATGAAAAGCCTTATCGATGTTATTAGTTCTGTGACATTCTCCGAAAACGCACAAAATTTCGCAATTTTTTTTTGTAATCCGAAATCGATTTATGTACCTACCGGAAAATAATTTGAGTTTTTCTTTCCGTCTGCTCTCACTTGTTGCATAGTCTAAATCTTCTTGAATGTGCTCAGCAGATAGCAAAGGCAGTAAGCCCAACTATTCTTTTTCACAATTTTTCTTTGGTTCAACATTTACGAGGGATGGAAAATATGAGTGTGATATTGTGCGAAGAGTTTTGGCACATTTCAGTTTTGGCAGGTAATCAAGTGAATGAAGTGCGGCATAATTTTATGAACAGCCAGAACGTATCAAAAGAGTATAATTGACATTTTGATACTATGGACATTTTAATACTTTAGACCTTTTGAACTGGAAGGATCGAAATAATCTGCCATCATACAATTCCTAAATGTTGCGGGCACTTCAACTTCTAGACTTTTTCCACAATATCTTATTGAATCTCTATTTCTCTTTCTGTAAATTGAAGGTTTTTTTTGTTGAAATGATGGTATTGGTTTTCTGAAACTAAATCAAGACCTTCATTTCTCATTGATAACATAGGTACTTCTTGTGTAAACACTTGAAGCAAATTCTAACCTTTTGCAGCCTCTTCACAAACTTGACTTATCTTCTTATCAATTGAATTGTATCTAATAGACAGATGATGTGCGGATCTTTCTTTGATAACAATGATGTTTGATTTATAGCACGTAGAACTAATGAGTATAATATTGATTCCCTTTAGTTTCACTTGCTCCACTAATAAAATCATGGAATTACTGAGAAAAAGAATTCTCACCAGTTCCATGAAACAGTTGTTTCCATGAAACAGTCCACCAGTTGGTGGAACTAGTGAGACGAGTTCGATTAAGTTTTGTTTAATTTTTTCCATTATCAAAACCCATGAAACTACTGAGAAAAAAATTCTCATTAGTTCCATGGAACTAATTGTTGGTGGAACTAGTGAGAATGAATCGAAAAACAAAAAGTAGTAAAAAAGTAGAAAATCTGTTTTTTATAAGGGTAATATCGGCATTTTGATGTATTTTTTATTTAATCCTAATGTAAAGAAGACTATAATGATTGGGCACGTTTAAATACGTAAGTATAGAAAGTGTATCTTAGGCAACAATAGCTTCCAACAATCATCTATAATAAAATTTATGCCTACTATTATAAAATCGTCAAAAAAACTTTAAAATATACTTGGGCTATGTTCAATGAACACAAAAATATTTTCATTTTTCCTTAAATCTGGTTGAGACATTTTCATAATTTACTTCAGCGATAATTTTCGATTGTTTCGGGTGGGTTTGGGTAATCATTCAAAGTAGATTCACTCACTCCTCACTTGAGTCTATTTTGAATGATTTTTGAAGTCAATAATTGATTTCACAATACCTGATGACGCACTGCAGTTCCAATTGTAAAGGACCATGCGAAAAATCGTCCTAACCTACCAACAGATTTCAAAACTATCTCATTTAATACACCTTGACGCCACGATGATTTTATACTATGACGATTTCATCGTAGGTCATGGGTTATCGTACAAAAAGTATATACAGGGTATATTTTTTAGACGGGGCGGTAAGGGCAAGTACCTTAACCGTTGTAGTTACAGCAAAACGTTCTTAGGAGACCTTCCCTAACTTTTTGAGATATTTTGAACTGAATTCACAGATTTTGCAAACATCCTAGAGTTAGCAAAAAATACAAAAAGTCCAATTTTTTATGTGTTAATCGATTCTATTCCAAGTGGGGATCAAAAGACTCTATGGGACTATTTTAGCTTTCAAAACGTTTCCCATACATTTCAGCAAGATAATCTAATTTCTACAATGGTCAAACTTTTTGTGGAAGTGGGTAGGATTGACTATAAAGTAAATAAAAAGAATTTTTACCTACAAATTTCGAATCTGATTCGAACATCATCACCCGGATGTAACACTTGAGTTATGCGCCCATATCGATAGCACTTATAGTCGTATTTTTCCTGCCCGACCACCTGTATCTACCACTAGTATGTACCATTTTTTCCATATCTTTGTCACAAGAGAGTAGGAAACACCTACTTCAAGAGTGACATGCCTGTACGACACCTCTGCATATGCTTCGACATAAATCAGAACCGCAATCTCCGTGTCTATGTCCATTGAGGCTGCCGTTTGCTTTTGAAATAACCCTGCAATTCTAGGGTTTTCAAAAGATTTGGATTTCCAAAATAACCTTTCGTGTTGGCACATGCCGCAACGAATAAAGTGATTATGATAGGTATTATTCTAATAATCTGACGTAAAAAGTACGGCATATGGTTCCTTTTGTTTATTAAAACCATAAAAATCCATTATAAACCACATATGCCGTACATTTTACGTAGTACGTAGTATGTGTATTGGGGAAGAGTTACGACCCTTGGTTTTCGACCTCTGCGCTGAAAATATGTACGGCGTTTATGTATAAAATATCTGTGTATGTAAAAAAGGAATAACAAAAAGCCGTACAGTAATAAATGACCTATATTGCATCTGCAATTACCGGTGAGTTAAAATTTTGCGCTAATTTCCAGCCTAACCACTCGTACGGCACTAGGTTTTCCCTCTGTTCCAATTTTCTCAGGAATCCAACTTTTCAAGCATCAATATAAGTCTTCGCATAAGTACAATTTTTTTTAAGGTGAGTAAGTACTTTTATTAGCACTATTTCAACTGTACAGTTAAAAAGGAATGTGTTTTTTTAAATTAAGCAAGGATTTCAAATGTCTTAGTCAATTTATATGACCGACATCAGAAGACACAGTGAGAGCCTCAATTTGTCCATGCACAAAGTCGTCCACTATCTCTTGTATGCGCAAGTCAATGTTCATGTTGCGTCTCGACCTTTTTCTGCTTGGTACAGAGTGAAGATTGGTCTGCTACAAACTAACAGCCTGTTGTGAAGCTTCCTTTTTCAGCAGACTGATAAATTGAAACAGATTTGGCTTCTTCCTGAATATTTTATTTACTCTTCGGCCGTCTACGAAACCAGAGCTACGTAACTAGTTATTAACTAAACATAATTCTTCCTTGTACGAAACAAGTTACGTACACACACGTTTTCTTACTTCAACGAAACTTTGTATCTAGTTCGTAACCAGTTACAGTGTAAGAAATCCTTCGGCCGCCTACAAAACCGGAGCTTACTAGACCTAAACATATTCGTCATTTCGTTCTTGTCATGCCACACGTATTTTTTACTTAAAGGAAACCAGGGGATTATTAATAAAACCAATATAATATCAAATAATAAAACTTTACTTCGTATTTTAACCCTTTACCCAATGACATATTATTATAAACCCTCGCAATAAACAAAGTTTGCCGGGTCCACCAGTTTATGAAAGAATGCAAAATGCCAAGAAAAGGGTTAAACTTGAAAAGAAAACGGAGATAAAATTTGTACGAGTATTATTTTCATTAAATTTTGCTATTGTGCGATTTATTTCATCGTCGATTTCGTCATAATTTTTGGACTTTTTGTTTTCTTTTCTTTTTAAAGATATCAATGACTTTTGTTTCTTTGCACAATAATACATGTAAGTAAAAGAAAAAGTCGGTTTCTTTCGCCCAATGTACCGATTTAGCCTTCTATGCCATCCTTCGACTTTTAGGTTTCGTTGAAGTAGAGAAAACGTGCGTATGTAACTAGTATCGTACAAGGACGAATTATGTTTAGTTAGTTACTAGTTACGTAGCTCTGGTTTCGTAGACGGCCGAAGGGTTATTTGAGAGTGCCATCCCTCCAATTTGTTGGTTGTGCGATGTTGCTTGTTGTAACAACTTACAGTCTCAATAACTTTCGGGTTCAGTCACTGCTTGCAGAAATAAAATTATATTTTTTTTCCATTTCATCATTTACATCTTCATAACTGCTGGTCACAGCTAAATAACCTTCAGGTATGTGCTGTACTGGCAAATGTGCTAACGTTATTGATCGACGTACCTATTTATACACGATTTTCTTTGATGTCGGTTAAATGAAGCGACTAAGTTTTTCTCCAAATCGCATTTCAAAAATGATAGAACCAGCTCCGCTGCAGGAAACAAATTTAATTGCTTTCATAAATGCTACCTCATAATTTGTCTGAAACTCTGTTGGTTGCATATCCGGCAAACGTTTTTGCAATAATCTAAATAACCGCTCATATGTGATTTGCTCTTTATTGGCTAATAAAGCAAAAAATAAAGGAACTATTTTCCTCTTTAAAAACTACAGAGAGTTTCTAAACAATCAGTTTATATCAAATACTTTGTGTGCGTCACTGTATAGTCCAGTTGTGTCTTCTAACGTCGTCGGTCATATAAATTGACTAAGACAATTAAAATCCTTGTTAGATTTCAAAAACAACATTCCTCTTTAACTGTACAGTTAGATAAAAGTTGGAATAGTGAAAGCACTCACGTAAAAAAAAGTTGTACTTATGCGAAGACTCGTATTGATGTTTAAAAAGTTGTATTCCTGAGAGAATTAGAATCTTGCGAACAGAGGTGTTTTTCGACATATATTTTTAATCAATTATAAGCTATAAAAACGCCGTAAATTATTATAACTAGTCTAAATTACTCACTTGTACATGAGACATTCCATTTACTGTCGTACTCACACGTTCACCCTTCTCGTTTTCGGCGTACGAAATGACGGCATAGCGCTCAGTTATTTTATGATATAGTAACAGCCTTCTAAGCCTTATTAACGATAGTTGATTTCCCAGGTTAATTTTTTTCATGGGCTTGTAGTCTATTAGCCCTTCCAGCTAAGCTAAATGGCTCATATTCAGTGTGGATTCACTTTGGCTATGTTATGGCCCGGATCATAAATCAGGATCTCGCGATCGTAAGACCAGATCCATTAACCACGCATTTATTTTATTTTTAATTTTTAATTGTTATTTTCTTGACATTTGATCACAGCTTTGACTGTTTCTTTCAGACATGTAGATATTCATATCACGTGATGTCTTCTAGTACTCAAATCGATAATGGTTCATGTGCTCAAAATACACGATTTAAATGTTTGACATGTGGTTACAATAAGACAGTGCCACATGCCAAACTATCTTACGTACGCTGAGCAGTTCCGATAAGCGTTGGTAGATCGGCGCAGGCTACGACCTTTCGCTTCTGCTGTATACGCTGAATACGCTCTAATGGTTCATTAACAAAAAAAAATCTATTTCAGAATCAGCTATTGCAGAAGACGTTGATTGATTGCGGCTTGACAGTAGTCGCACCAGAATTATGTAGCACAGCAAAATTATCTCCTGCAGATGTATTGTTTACAGGTGAGGCAAAATTATATTGTTTTTATTATTAAATTGTATTTTCTCCTCGTTTTAAATAATTAAATGACTATTCCTCGTTTGACTATTCCTCGTTTTAAATAATTAAATGACCCGGTATTATTATAATTATCAGGCCAGTACTAGTTTTGGGGCTACTACCCGCTGTAAAATAAATGTAGGCGTGATTGATGATGTACGTAATCCTTCCATCATCCTCAGAGCGACTCTCAGTTGCGTCCAAAGTTGCACAGAGAAGCCCGAGGTTCGCCTATTGTTTTCTTAACCCTTAGAGGAAAGCCTGTGCCAGAGCCTCATTCGTTGTTAATTGAACGAGTTCGGACATAAACATCTGTTCAGCTATTTATTATTTTGTTTATACACATTTTATATGTTAAACCAATATGTATCTTCTACAATTTAAGGGAGAGAATTTTTTGTGGGCATAACTGACCGCACTAACGAGAGTGGAGCAAGTTTTATTGCGGATACGTTTCCTGAGTTCCCATGCACACCCATCAAGGTAAATGACATTATTGTTTAATATAAAACGAGTCCAAAGTAACAAGATAGCTAGATTAGGAAGAGAGTAGGTATTTTTTTTTAGATGATGAGCATTGAGCATGTCATGGTAGACGTGACGAGGTAACGTCACGAGAAGTTGTCACAGACCGCCTAAACGATTTGCGGCTGCGTTATTTGGTCCCATAAGTTGTTAAAAAGGCATTCGTTATGGTGTCCGTGCCTGTCTCTGCAATAAAATAGAAAAGCTGGGCATGCAGGGTAATCAGCTTAAATTGTTTCGGAGCTATCTGACTTATCGTACACAGTGCACTAAAGTGGGTGAACACTTAATTTCGGTGCTCCCAGTTCTCCACGTCGTTTCACAGGGTGGTATTCTTGGGCCTGCACTTTTTTTGGTGTATGTAAATGACATGTGCGAACCCTCTATTACTTAACTGACCAACCACTCTCTCCACCTGGTTAGTCGGTTAGTACTTTTTTTTCTTAACTAACAACCTGGTTAGTCTGTTAGTATTTTTTTTCCTAACTGACCACCTGGTGGGTTGGTTAGTATTTTTTTTTTTCTTAACTGACAACCTCTCCTAGTTTGTCAGTCAGTAAAGAACATTTTTATTCCTGACCGACGAACTATCTACTAGATCTAACCCATCACTATTCTCAGTAGTTCAATGAACAGTTCAATTGATTGACTAGTGAAACTTTTTAGTATCAGTAAAGTATTTATAGTATTTGTATGTAGCTAATAAAACCTCTATTGACCAAAACAAAAAAACATAAAACAAATGAAAGTCATAAACGTCAAAAAAACTAATGAACGTCGGCAAAACCAAAGACTATCTGAAAGTGATCAGACATTGATACATAGTGCTTATGAAAAGTAGGTGCACGCGATTTTACTGACTTGAAAACTTGACTGACTTAAAAATTTAGAAAAATAGTTAAAATTTTAAATTTCAAAACTCTTTTCGTAGTACACCTTCACACCTACAACCATCCTATACTACCTATCTAAGGATGTCACCGTACACATTCAACTAATTTTTCATCGTCCAAGATTGCCACTTATAATAATGGACTCAAGGCATTATATTCCTCTCGCCGGAATGAACGGAGTGACAGCGCATACGCAGCGGAACCACGGATGTGACGTGGCACGCACGGGGCGGGAGGTGCAAAACAATTTCGGCGACGATGTATTTCCCGCCCCACACGTGCTCGGCCCGTCCGTGTCTCCGTGACACATACATTGCCGCATACATTTTGTTTGAAACGATATTTCCAAAACTTCACGTCCCGGCCCGTCCGTGTAAAATCCCGTCACGTGTATTTCACGCTTAACTTAAATTCACATGGCTGATTTTTATATAATATGTCATGTAGAATATTATTTTAAAGTAACATCATAAGTGTCAGACACTTTTGATGGACCAGAGCTTTTGTCAGACGCTTTTAAGCTACCCAAAAAATAAATGAACTTTACTTATTTTTATATGTCTGATTTTTTAATATGTTATTTGAGTATTTATTTAAAAGTTATTCAATCAGTCAGACACATTAGAGTGACCAAACATCCCCTAAGACAAAAATTTTCAGCCAGAAGTATGAGGGCGAGAGCACTATGTGCATGCGCCTCAAAGTAAGAAAAATTAATGTACTAAGAATACTCCCTGTTTTCAATCTGAGATTTTTGCATCTTTATTTCAACAAAATTAACTTTAATAAAGAAATAATTAATAAATATTAAAGTAAATAAGTTTATAGCATATATTTAGGGGTTATCATTTTTTCCCTTTTGATCGAGTTACCTTAAACGCGAGATGCCAATGAAGGTGTTTTTTATTCATCATAATAACGAGACAATCATTTGAGATTTCATCGTTCATCCAAACTCGGTACTGTCCATCCAAGTCATCATCTTCATCATCGTCAGATATGTTGTTGCTGGCAGCTTCATCTACAAAAAACAATTTTAAGTACCTATAACAAAAATATTAAATTTTAAACTTGAAGTTTTAGCAAAGTACCTAATCTTTGAAGAGATTCACTAACTTCTCCTGGTAATTGGTCACCATCAAACCAATGAAAGTTGAACTGGTTTTCTTTAATTCTCCAACCATTGTGTTCAGGAGTAAAAATGGTTGGTTTTTTTTTCATTAGCATGATTCCATATGCTTGAGATGTAATTAGCTCGCAGAAATTGTTGAAATAACTCAGTTTTACATAGTGGTAAATTATTATTAGTTAGTATGGACGTCTCACTCACTCTAAAGCGCATGCATTGTGCTCTCGCCTTCATACTTCTGGCTGAATAATTTTCGTCTTAGGGGATTTTTGGTCACTCTAATTAGTCTGGCTGATTGAATATAACTTTTAAATAAATCCTTCAATAACATATAAAAAAATCAGACATGTAAAAATAAGTAAAGTTCATTTATTTTTTGGGTAGCTTAAAAGCGTCTGACAAAAGCTCTGGTCCATCAAAAGTGTCTGACACTTATGATATTACTTTAAAATAATACTCTACATGACATATATTATGAAAAAATCAGCCATCTGAATTTAAGTTAAATAATTCTTATTTTTAGTTACCTTTCTCACCTGGTACTTGCCCAGGTGTCACTCGGCAAGTTCCACAAAGCGCGTAGGTATTCAAGGCACACGAGACGCTACTGAATACTTCAGGTTTCATCCGTGTGAAAATAAGTTATGTCTGATTGCTCTGGGATCTTGGACTATAAGTGTATACGACGACAAATAATTTTTGTTCAATCTGTGTTATAATAAGTATACTACGACAATTTGTTTCTTTTTAAGCATTTTGTACAGTCACAGGTGGTCGGTTAGTATTTTTTGTTACTTACTGACCCACCAGATGCACAAGGTGGGTGGTTAGGAACGTTTATTCCTAACTGACCAACCAGGTGGACAACTCAGGTGGTCTATTGGGAACGGGGGGCTTTTTCAAGCTTTTTAATATAAGTAGGAAGAGAGTAATCTTGGAAGCCCAATAAGAATCAATTCCTGATGTTATATTGGATGTTTGGTGACAATGCGATAATATGGTGCTATGAATTTCATAGCACCATATTATCGCATTCTAGGTCTGATGATGGATCGGCAAGATGTCCATAGAAACTTCGTAACCAAACAAGATAAACCAATCGAATTACGGCTAAGATTGAACAAATGATGTTCACTCTTAGCAACATTAAATTTAGGTAGGTATTCAAAAATAAATATTTTTTTCACCTTAGATGCCACCCGAAGCCTTCCCTTTAAAGAAACATGTTACCGTCGCAGGAAAAGACGTTCTTACCATGTGCGAGGACGATGTGGGAAAAATATTACTAAAGAAGATTGAAAGAGAAGCAACATATACTTATAAGACATTGACGGTTCCAACTTTAGAAGCAGCAAACTGTGTATTTGTTAACGATACGCTCATGCATAAGGGAATTGAGGATATAGGAGACTCTTGTTTCAAGGTATGCAAATATCGGACAGTTTAACATCTGCATAATGACTCTCGCTTACGTTTCACTGCGCATTTGTTTTATAGATACTGTATAATCTTTTCGTTACACATAGGTTAGGACATATTCAAGCATATCATAACACAAGGGGTTAAGGCCTGAGACAAATAATCACACAAAGTCAAAGTCAAAAATCATTTATTCTGTATAGACCATTTTAAGCGGCACTTACAAAACGTCAAAATTATAAATATTTAAAACTAGAAGCTAATGGACCACCGCACCGGTTCGAAACGCGGCCCAGACCTGAGAAGACTCCGGCAAGAAACTCAGCGGGCTGTTTTTTTTGGTATATTTACAACAATTGCCTTAGTCTAGATACAGTGTTAGTTCGAGTAACATAGTTGAGTGAACAGTTCACCAATTCAACATTTGCAAGCTTCTTTATCATCCAAATAATCTTGAATTTTATAGTAAGCTTTTTGGGAGAGTTTTCTTTTAACAACATTTTTAAATTTACTTATATGTAAATCTCTAATTTCGCAGGGGAGTTTGTTAAAAAAGCGTATACAGTTAACCCGGAAAGAATTACTGATTTTTTGGAGCCTACTATCACAGGCTACACGATTGAACACACATTTAGCCATTCTGTAGATATTCTAATAAATAACATTTTTGTTTATATTTCAGGTATTTTGTGACAAGATCGATTTTCCTAGACGATCACTCAAGTTTACGGAACTCACGAAATTAATGTTGGATCCTAGTTCAGTGGTTTTGTTAATGAAGTTATTTTAATTCGTCACAAGCCAACTATGCACTAATACGTGTTCATACAGCTACTTATACCTCATTGTATAGAACAAAACCTACATTTTTTTTGGTTCCACTCGCGAATACTATTACTACACACTATTTATTTTGAGACTAGGGCGATACAGTTGTGTAAACTTGAGATTGTTTTCTGGCAAAAGGTATGTACTGCATGTTAAATTACTTTGTACTGTACCCAGGCTTTCCTTGTTTGTAAAGAGTTAATGAATAGCTTCATTTTGACAAGATACACACAATTTTAATTAAAAATTATCTGTAGTGGTAGTTAATAGAAAATAAGATAATGTGGCGGTTGCCATGGTAATTATTTTCTACTGTTTTTCCTGTTTATAGTTCTGTCATTATTATATTCATATTTTCCGAGCTGCATGTTTTATTTGATAATACTTTGGAATTAATATATAGGAGGTAATCTTTGTACTTATAGAGATTCTGGTCCAACCCTCTGAAACTTACTTTGAGTTTATATTACAGTGAGACTGTACATTATAAAATCTTATGAGGTTTCTAGGCTGAGGAGATCTCAATCTCCACCCATTGGTCAGACTGCTCAGGAAGAATAGCTTTCCAACTCTTATACGATATACCTCTGGTTGAAGGACTCCCATTTGTATAATCTAGAAGTTCTTTAGATCTATTAGTGAAGAATTCGACTAAAGCAGTTAAATTCTTATTCAATATGGGCTCAAGAAGTTTTGGTTTCTTGATGGTATTAATCACCTTTCCTACAATTGACCCGGAGCTGGTTGTGGCGGTAAATCCCATACCCCCTTCATTTGGGAACCTCAATGTTCCGAAGTTTGAGAGATACTCATACCCAGGTCTAATCTTAAGGGGTTCACCCGTGACATGATCAGAAACATGTGTGGAGCTTGTTGAAGGAGATTTTGATACCTTGACATTGGATGTAGTGGGAGTTGACATACTGAGTGTTTTCTTGTCTAATGCCGCCATGCAACTTGCAATACTACTGTTCATGGCATTCCATTGCTTGGCGGTATGTTCAAGGGTTTTCTCAAAATATGATTTTTGGGTCAGGATTCCATTGGCGGCTGTGACCATGTCTGCTGATAATGAAGAAATATCTGCTATCAACTCTCTAGAATTTTTTGTAGTGGCGGCAGAGTATGCTATAATGGCCATGCGGATCATTGCGTGTATGACTTTGGATCCGCTCTTTGTAAACATGATTAACTCATCAATCAACTGTGGCATGTCATCTCCTGAGATGGCGACCAAATGCCTGTACTTGTTTGGAAGATCCTGTCGGGTATCATGTATCAAAGCAGAGATTGTATTTAGGACATTTATTATTTTGCAATCCAGAGGATCGTTTAGTTGTGACCAGTAGTTTTTGAGTTCCCCCAACAGGACAATTACTTCCGGACTGTCAGGAGAGGTGGGTTTAGCAGACTGAATGACACCCGTAATTGGCCCTTGTCCTGTGAACTCATCACAGCACTGATTTAACAAGACCAGTAGTTTTTGAGTTCCCCCAACAGGACAATTACTTCCGGACTGTCAGGAGAGGTGGGTTTAGCAGACTGAATGACACCCGTAATTGGCCCTTGTCCTGTGAACTCATCACAGCACTGATTTAACAAATCTTGTGAAATCCCAGCTTCTTGTAAATCTAACGGATTCATTTGGTTCTTGCAGGACATTGTTCTTATATTTAAACCTAATGTATTCAAGTAAATAGAAGAGTCAAGAGGTTGATAACACTCAGACTTTGAATTAAGACAAGATGGAATTGAATTGAGAAAGTCAAGAACCTTTCTGAGCATGTCAATTGGATTTTTTTTTTTCGGAGAAATATAAATAATATAGCTATAAACTGGTAGCGCTATATTTAAGTGGAACTATAAAATAAAACATACAGCTCGGAAAATATGAATATAATAATGACAGAACTATAAACAGGAAAAACAGTAGAAAATAATTACCATGGCAACCGCCACAATAAAAAGAAAAGATAAGATAAGAAGACAACATCATAGAATATAAATACATAATTTTCCTTTACAGAATTTTGTGTTACTAGTCATATTATAAAATGTATAGGAATCCTAGACTATAAAAACAAAGTAGTTATAAATACCTACATAATTGTTTTTATATTTAGTGCAGTAGATGTAAGTGTAGTTCTATATAACAATATGGACAAAAAACCATTTAGTTTATATTTACTGCGACTGCGAAATCTACATTGAATGAAAACGAACTGCAATTCTGTTGGTCTCGCAGAAACGAGAACGGCTTATTTTAGTCTTGAAATATTCGTGGAAATCCAGAGGTTCATATGGTAGAAAATTACGGAAAAATTCTGAGTGAAATACAAATTGTTCTGGACTGTCAAACATTTGTTTAACAAGTTACTGATAAGGCAACTATAGTCCTTCCACGCCGTTATTTTGCGTTTGATAGCGGTTTTAGAATGTTACTGTTGCATTAAACGTAGTGGAGACCGGGGATAATTGAAACAATTGGACTTCAATCGTATACCGTGAAGTATCTATTAGTCCTACGTTCCGCTAATTAATCTCATAGAATCGGTAATTATCTGACTCTTAAGCAACATACAATTTACATTTCTATCTTTTTTACTTAACTGGCAATTACCTATTTAATGTGTCTCTATTGACCCCACCCCAAGGACGATTGAAACAGTATGTGGGGATAATTTAAACACTAAAATATATCTGAAACTACAAACAGTTTTTAATTCTTAAATATCTAGTTTTCTTAAGCCTTAAACTTACTAAGAGATCAGGACAAACTAGTCATAAAAACAACAATACTTCAAAAGTAAAATAATAAAAAGATTTTAAACATAAACATGCCCGAAATATCTAAACAAAATTTCTAAACATATAAAATAGATCAAGACTTACAGTTTACCTACATTATAATATAACTAATTGATTCACGGCCGGTTTCTGAAAGGGCTGTCAAATCATTGATCAACTAACACTGCTGTTAATTAAACATAGATGTCAAATCAATTTGAGTTTCTAGAACGTTGATCAGACCAAAATTAACTAATCTATGATTATTTTGATTTGACATGCGGTTTGTTTTATATTGTGGCCACACTGCTCATTGTTGTTCATTAGTTACTTCTTATCAGTCGAAAATGACAATATGCCTGGTTCCAAAGCGGAAAAAAAAATTACGGACTGTCATTGCTGACAAAATACTCGGAGTGCGAATTTCAAATAACAACTCTGAAGTTCAAGTTTTAAATTTACCTACCTATATTCTCAAGTTTATATTTTCCGTATCCCGTATCCCGTATTTAAAATAAAACAAGAAACAATAATAAGCTTTAGCAAGATGTCCGAAATATACAATTTTTACAACTAAAATCGTGTAGGTAATTATTGCAAATAAACAAACATGTTAATGACATACCTTAATAATGTAGATTTGAAGAGAAAATGTAGATTCACGTAGAAAAACAATTTGTATTCATAAGTTAATTCACCGATAAGCACCGATTAGTTGACAAAACTTTTGACACGAGTATAATCTATGATCACGCCTTGACAAGCTTTTCAGAAACCCAAAATGACGGTTGACATACGATTCTCGAGTCAAATTAGACAGCTATGTTAACTGACACGATGATCAAATTAAACTATTTAACCATGCTTCTAGCAACCCAATTACTATTTGACAAGAGATTTAACAGCCGATTAGTTAATTTTAGCGTTGATCAGCCTTTCGGAAACTGGGTGTCAGTCTCACAGTTTCACAAAAGGCATTTATAAAGAGAAAATATTACAATAAATTAGGTACTCAATTTTAAACTTTCGTAAAATTCGAGATGTATCACTCGCCTGTTGTTCGATTTTATTGCAGGGCGATCAATTTTTTTGCTCACTTGATACCTGGCAATTTCAGAAATGTCGTCTTTTACAGGCCATTTAAATTTGTGATTATCAAGCCTTTTAGGAAAGCGGACCATGTATCCTTGTTTTGTAACGGACTGTATGACAAATGCAGTCTCTACATAATCTATTATGTACCAGATTTTTCATGAATATTATATTAACGATAACCTAGTCCTTTGGCTGAAGGCAGACGATTCACAACTAGATGAACTAAATTCATCTTCTCTCATGTTATCGTTTTCAGTGACATCATACACAGACTCAGAAGACTGTAGTATTTCCGTGTCGGTATCTTCACCCTCTGAGCTAATACTGTCTGGCGCTCTTTTTACTGCTTTTTGTTTAGTCTTCGTAGCCATCTTCATTTTCTTTTGCTTTCCTTTCAAGTTCAGGCCTGTCTTTGCCTTGTTAGCACATTTTTTTCTTTCTCTTTTATTTAGAAAATATAAGAAAACAAACCAAAGTTTGTTTTCTTATATTTTCTTTTTCGGACGTATCTGTGTACACTGTGGTCTTCTTATATGTTTGTTTCCTTAAGGATTTTCTGGTTGGTGCTTAAGGAAAAGGTCTCACTTGTTTCGGTAAAAACTTGTTGAAGGTTGACTTTCATTGGTGAAAATATCAGAGGACTATGTTCAGAATTAATCAAAATTTAAGACAGAGGTGTGGTAGGTTTTGGTGGTAGAGTATCTGGGCTTTTTGTAGAGGATGCTTGAGTAGCTTAAGATTTTGCGACAGACTCTGGTTGTTGATGCGGGTTGGTAAAAAGTTGAATTTCTGATCCTATGTCAGAGAAATTTGATTTTACGTGAAAAAGTATCCAGTAACATCCAGACATACATTCTTACAAACTTTCGCGTTATAATATTAATATTAAATATAATAATAGTAGGATTCGCATAACATTTCCCTCCTTTTTGTAATAGAGTAAATATGCTGGGGTCGGAACCGAAAAATAGTCGCCAGCCTGGCTTTGAATGTGCCGTTAATGGCGCAGTGCCAGCCTTCAACACCCTTAGTTGTGCGATGGTGCCGACCAAAGGCAAGTCCATGACTTAATGCGCCTGGGATTCATCCAGAAGCGCATATATAATAAAGAAAGTCGTGTTAGTTACACTACTTATAACTCAAGAACGGCTGAACAGATTTGACTGAAAATTGGTAGGGAGGTAGTTTAGAACCAGGCGATGGACATAAATACTTACATACATACTTTTTATCCTTTTTTTAGTGGAGAGAGACAAGTGGAGAGTGGCAATGGAGTGGAGTAGAGAGTCGAGTGGAGAGTCGTTTTATTAGTGACGATACCGACTTTCACGCGGGCGAAGCCGCGGGCAAAACCTAGTATTTTATAAAGCTGTACAAGTCGAACCTTACGCTAAAGTCCAGCGCTTGGGATTTAACACACTCCCACCCTTCCGCAACGCGTTCTTCGGGTTATAGTGGAAGACACACATACTTACGTTTCTCTTCTTTCGTCTGTCTTATTTAAATTAAATTTAGTGTCCGACCGAAACTGGTTTTTACGACCGAAACCGAAACCGAAACCGAATTTCGGCAACGGTCTCAGTTTCGGCCGAAACCGAAACCGAAACCGAAACTTCTGAATCAAACAAAGTTTTCTCGAAAAATTGCCAAATGCTGTTTTTTAACGACATTGTTCTTTCATAATAGATGATTCACTACTACAACAAAGAAAGGTTCTCTATTAAGTAGGTTTAATCAGTAGGTACTCAATGTATTTTAATTAATTTATATTCGTGAACTATTATGGATAAGGTTTTAAATTGAACAACAAAAATAAAATAAGTATTCTTAAGTGTTAATTTTATACGGATAACCAGGTAGGTATCTGCTCGTTTAATTATAAGTGTTAATTAAAAAAACAAATATTATATATATACCTACTTACCTAATATATTTTTTTATTGGTAATAGGCTCGCGTTTGACCACAATCTCACCTGTTGGTAAGTGATGATGTGGTCGACGGTGGAGCACGCTTGCCTAGAAGTAACCTATTCACTCTAGACTTGAAGACTCCCAGGTTGTAGCTTTCCGGAAATACAGACTCAGGCAGGGCATTCCACTCTTTAGCAGTACGTACGAAGAACGTACGAATAATGATTAAATTGAACACAAAACTCTAAATCCTTAATATTATCACCACTAAATGCACTATTAGTAAATACCATGTATCTAACTATTGTTTGTTTACATAGCATTAGCGAAAGAGTTAAATTAATCACAAAATGTTTAGATTTTTATGGTAAACTTGATTCTACTATAATCTAGGTTCTCCTTTGTTATATTAAATTACTTTTCGAGGTACTCTTATATTATAATTATCACATGATAAAACTCACTGAATTCAAAACATATCACACGAAAACTCACAACAAACAATATGCACTGCAAACAAACAGGTTACGACATGATTACACCGTCGCTTGGATGTCATTTACCGCGCCGAACACAGCGCGGAAACTCCTGAATGCAGTTTCGGTTTCGGTCGTAGTTTCGGCAGGTTTGCTGCCGAAACCGAAACATAACCGAAACTCGTTTTTTTGCCGAAACTCGACCGAAACCGAAACCGAAACCGAATATTCGGTCGGACACTAATTAAATTACTTTGATTTTCTACACAGTTTATTAGAGAAATGGTAGTAACATCCCTGATGTTCGGCATTTGGGAAAACATCAGCAATGGCTTGCTTGTTCTGTGGACAGAACTAATGGGCAATAAATTGCCAGTAGTTCTGCCAACAGATCTAAAGTGGGCATAGATGAAATTTTCCCTAGACTTTCAGGCACAGATACGTCATCCATTGTGTTAAATGTTAACTTTTCCGCTTGCAAATCTTTTTCCTGGTGTTATACAGGCTATCTTTTTTTGTTATGAAATGTTGGAAAAGCCCTGCTCGTTCCTACCGTAGTGGTGTCTTTACTATTAAAACTCTGTTCAGACAGTTTGTTCATTCTTACCAATAACAACCAGGCTGGAATTTGTGCTTGGTACAACGTTGAATTGTAGTCAGATTTGAGTCCACTCTGATTAATACACTGCACTCCTTTCCATTAAAGCAGCGCCAATAGTACTTCCACCTCTATTTATCCTTTTGATCTTGTTATATCGGTATCCATTGCGTAAAATAGTATCGAATTCTTTTTGATTCTATTCGATAATAAAATCACGGCCCACTTTTTAAAAAGTAAGAAATGTTTAAAAAATATCTACTATAATATATCGGTAAATATCTCACAAACCTTTTTAAGCATTCCTGGGCATCTAACTTTTTTCATCGTTACTTGTATTGGGTATACGGGTCACTGGATTAAAATGTGTTCTAATTCTGTGTCCACATGCATTTATTGTCGTATATTGTTATGACTTCATTCTCCTTGATATGTATTGTCAATTGGCTATCTTTCAAGAGATGTTGTTTTTAATAATATTGACATGGTAAGGAAATCAGATGAAGTTAAAATGTGTTCTAATTCTGTGTCCACGTGCACCGTATTTTCGTGTATTGTTGACGACTTCAGTATCCTTGATAATGTGGTCAATTGGTTATCTATCAAAAGATGTTTTTTTTCTTCGATTGTTTTGTTCGCGTGTAAAATGGAAATGAACAAAAAACTAACCTCTTTGGGCCTTATTTATGGAAATAGGAGTGTACTGTTCGGGAAGTTTAGTGACCAATTGACCCATGCCATGAAAATAAAGAAATAGAAAGCGCATAAAATTTGTAAGTCGGGTGTCAGTGCTATGTTTCTGCTTGTATCGTGTTCAAGTTTATGACCAATTTTATCAATTAAATGTTCTACAGTAGTTTTACATACCCGAAATTTTTCTTTGAAGCTGTAATTGAGAAGGAAAAATTGATTTTGTTTTTAAATGATCATCAATGTCTCCTCGTTTGTATTTGTTCCAAGTATTAATAATTACTAATCTTACTGCTCTATGTTAGTACCACTTTTTGTAATAAACCTTTTATAAACACTTTCTTACACCTTAGAAATTGAACAAAACGTCTTCGTCAATATAACTTAGAAATTTAAAATATGATTTCGCGACAGAGGGTAATGCTCCTGTCACAATTGTCGGACAATTCTACAAATATGTCAATATGTCGTGACAATATTCTGTTTAATAAAGATTTGACAATTTTTTCACGACAAACTGTCACTTGTCACCGTCCCTCAAAAAGTTTTATTAAACAGAAATATAGTCGAATAAACAATACGACGATATTTGTAAATTTTCCACTATGACAATTTTCTCTTCTATCAGTTTTATTAAACAGAAAAATTGTCGAAATGTCACTATGACATTATGTCGACTTGTTGGATTGTCAGCTTTATTAAACAGGGCCCTGGTCTAGAGTAGTAAAATATCTAGGGTATCATAATGTCTTTGTATACAAAATATATAAGTATATATAATATACAAAATATATTAAGTATCTAACCAATTACTGACTTATTATTACGCTTAGTAGGTTACATACGTCAGGAACGTATTCTTTCAGCGTGCAATCAAATTGATTGACCAATCCAGATATAATAGGTGGAAGATTCTGTCGTTCATTATTACCATATAAAATTACCGTACCAGTATCAATACTACTACCACTACCGTTTTAAATGTACTTAAAATGAGCGGTAACTAATTTACAAGTAGATGGCCAAATTATTTTTCACACTTTGCCCTAATAACATGTTGTGAGAAAAAATTAAAATGATAAAGTATTCAGGAATATCAAAGTGTTCAAGTTTGGTAACAATTAAAACTACTTGGAAGTAAAGTTTCGGTAGTTCTACTATTCAAGTACCTAGGTAGAACAAGTGGGAGTCTCTACTCCCACTTGTTCTAGCATGTTTTTACGCCTAATATCGTAGTACTAGTGAGAAAAAACTCCCAATAGTTCCACCTGATGGAACTGGTAGAACACGTGAGAATAGAAGTTCCCACTAGTTCTACTCTTTTGTTACATCTTATATCGTAGAACTAGTGAGAAAAAAGGTCCCATTTGTTCTACCGTGGAACTATTTAGTAGAACAAGTGTGGAACATACAATATTTTCGCCTTTATCACGTTTTAAGTCTAATTTTTTAAATGAAGTACATAATATATTTCATAAGATATGTCTTTAGAAAAGTAAAATTAAAAACTACTCTAATTATTTGTCCACCTGTGTACATCGGCATGAATAAATTAAAATACTGGAATATGTATATTTAATAAGACTAGAGCCCTTTACGATGTGATCAGTAGGATCTTTAATATTATATTCGACTTGTTGCATGTGTATGAAACTGTACTAATGTTATAATGATAAAATTTGTTTGGTTGAACTCGTTAAATCAGAAAATTTCCACGTATTATTTTAGAACTAGATGTGTAAGATGAAAGGGTTTATTCCAACTAGCCCTACTAACAGTTCGATGATTGGACAGTTTGGACAAAATATTCCAAATAGTTAGATTGTGTTTGACAATCGAACTATTTGGACAAAGTTTAAGTTCCAAGTAGTTTAAGAAAAAAAAGGATTTTTTAAAATAGATATCTTGTTTTTATTAAACTTACCTACTACTTATCCATACTATTCACGGCCGACTCACCTTCACATAGTTTTCTCACACTGGTGTGATGATGAGGAAATATACTATCCTGATCAAATACTGCGTCTCCTACTACACTTTCTCGTTTAAGTCTATTACCGATATTACTAGGTATTATATTAGATATAAATATTTATTTCTAAAAACCTAAGCCCTAATAATTGGAATATTATAGTTCTAATAGTTGGATCCTCAACCCCAGTCTAATTAGTTGAAATATTAGTCTGTCTTAACAGTTTGATTGTCAAACACAATCTAACTACTTGGAACATTTTAGTTCAAATTGTTCGATTGCCAAACACAATCTAAACATCGGACAGTTTGGATTTTTTTTGTCCAAACTGTCTGATCATCTAACTGTTAGTAGGACTAGTTAGAATAAACCGATAAAAGTTCCACGGGGTTGACGCCGTGGGACATAGCTAGTGTTAACATAATCTCGATTTCCAGTGATTATACATTCCCACAATAGAAGTAATTTTGTGTTATGTATTATTTTGCAATGTTTATTATAATTGTTGTATTTACTGTTATGTGAGTAGTTACACTGATAGTGGCATTTATAATCCAAATATTCGTTAATTGCCTTTAAGCAAGCCCCGACCGAGACTCTTTTAAGCATTTTTTGCTAATACTCATAGTTTCAGATTTAGACATCCACGCCCAGTTGAAAAATAAATTCTGTATATTGTGTGCCAAATATATTTCCAGTTCAACTGTCAAAAAATAATGATAACATTAGGTATAATAATTGTGTATAAGTGGGAAGATGTCTCATAACAAGATCCAGTGGCACAGGGCGGAATAAATGAATACTTGCCACGTGAAACCGTATGTTAATATAAAATTGAATGCCCAAAATTTGTAATTATTAATAATACTTTTTAAAATAACTAATATATTCTTGTTGATATTAACGTGAATCTAGGATTTTACTTATACACCTACTTTAATTATTTTGTTACATTATTTAGGCATGTAATATATAAGTTTTTTTAGATATTGGAGCGTTTTCAGATGGTTGAGTTCCTGAAATAGAGCTATCCATCGTTCCATATGTCACTGACAAACAAATAATGTAACTAGATAATATTTTTCACGATATCAAAGGACTGTAACTAAATAAAATATATTGATTCATTTATTTCTCAGATAATAAAAAATCCATTTACAGAATTCATTTGATGTTGAATGATGAGAAACTCTTCATTTTTGAACGCTCCTTTATAGCACAATGTTTAGAATACATTATTATTGTATTATGAATATATTATACTGCAAATATATATCTCTGTTAATTTATTATTACCTAATTCATAATTTTCTACCCGTTCCTTGCCCTAAATCAACAATAAATATCTGAATCTGTGCTCTAATCCTCCTTTTTCAGGTCTTTGACTTTCTTCCATAACTTTTATGAAAATAAAAAAAAAACGTGGTTAGAGGGCGGGCAGATGATTAATGTAACGTTTTGATTCTCATAAATCTCCCGAATTGTCGAAGTAATCATAGAATGTTTTCTTTTTAATGCCGCAAAGTTTAAAAAACTAAGTTTCTGCTTCCCATATAACAAAATCTCGTACGTAAGTGAAAGTGGTAACTTTAGTGTCCTTGTACCTACTTATACAAAAGATCATAAATCTCGTACGGTTGGCAACCGCGAGCCTTATTCTGGAGCACTATTCACTAGTTCACTCGAGTTGCGCACCTTAGCTGAATGTGGTGTGAACTGTGCATAACTATCGAATATTAGCACCCTCTGGTCGCCTAGCACGACGAATGTTGGGCAAAACTGCCGTCTCTAAGTGTTTGGCTAATTTATCTTGGTTATAAATAATTTTATAGTATTTATTTTTTCTTGACAGTACATAATGGTTTAGTCGTATAACTAATTTGACGAACGAAAGATGTGGGGACACACACACATGCATAATTACGTACGCTATAGGTACATACATAGTTATGCATGTTTCAGGTGTCATCCGAGCTATTCCCCACCACGAGTTGATTATACAAGTACATTGTAAGTTTAGATTAAGCTCAGTCGTTACAAACAAAATATACAGATCGTTCGTCCACTGGTACGTTTTATTTATCACCGTGCAACCTAACAATTTACGGGACCCCAATGTTGATAGATCCCTCTATTTGAATTCTTAACGAGAGATCCACAATTGCTGGAACAAGAGGACTAGGGGGAGGAAGTAAAGATTCCGGAGCCGGCTTGTTAGCTTTTTCCCTCTTGAGGGCAAGGAATTTTGTTAGAGATGACATCTTGGAGGTCTGAGATTGTTCTTCAGAAGAGTTACTGAGTTGATATCAGTATTATTTTCATTGGTTTTTTATAGAAACATATAAAAAAGATTAAGATTTAACAGAAAATCAATAAAAATTTGTTTGGGGAGCACTGGGCTTTCCCCCGGACGTAATGAGGTCTCTAGGTTTTTGAAGCTTAAAAGAAAGAGGCTTAGGTAGAGATGTATCTTAATTGGGGGCTCCGTGTGATACTTGATTAGGGCCTTTAAGAATAAATGATTATTCGAGTCTTAACCACTGAGGACCTCCCTTTCCCACTCCTTGAAGCAATTTCTGTAAGTAAGCATGCCCATCCATGGGGGATAGCGTGTTATGATGAACTACTGCTGAGGGATCCATTATTAGCCTTTGTCTCAGTTCGGCGTGACGCAAATTAAGTAACATAGCCAAACCTTTGGGCCGGACTTTCAAAAGTGCGAGTCCCGCAATTTCCTTGCCTAAAGTTGTCAAGGCAGTGATTGTAACATTCTCATCCTCGCTTATGTTCACTTTAAGATCTTTGGTAATATATGACACATTTGGTTGTATTGTTAGGTCCTCCTTAATGCGCTCTTGTTTTGAGCTACGAGAGTCTGCTGTCGTGTGTCGAGGTGAAGCTCCTCCATGAGTTGTTCTTGGTCGGGTTAGAGACAAGGTTGTTGTCTCAATTTTTTCCATAAGATCTGCCATTGATTTTGTCATGTTGTTAATCTGTACAGTCAATTCTCTTTGAAAATTATTGTCGTGATCTATTCAGGCACCGCTTAGGAACTCAGAGCTTCCTGATAACATTCAGAATTCACATCCTGGATCTCATATATTTTCATATTTCATCCCTGTCCCTTTCGACTCATCTATCAATAGCTGGCGGTCTAATCGCTCTTGGACTTTTCATTGTACTTGTTGGCCTTCTACTTGACACTCCTTCTCAGCCTCTCACCATGGAATCCTTTGACATGTCTTCTATCTCAGGAATCCGAGCGGTATTATCGAAGCAAGAAGATATTGTGGGGGTGCCATTAGATGCCGGAGAGGAAATGGCCCGGCTTCACAGAACCGATAGATCTCCTACAATACCACAATCCCATGATTTATCTCAACTTCCTTTCTCAGGGTATGGAATGGCAGATGATGAGACAGCAGCAGTAGGATATGACCCTGACTTTGATCCTACTCCTTCTTGCAACCCTCTAATGTGTCACGATCTCTCCCCCTTTGACCACTTTTCTCACTTGTTACGGTCCGAGTCAGATCCATTGGCACCATCTATCCAACAGCTTCTCCCAGTATTAGGGGCTAAAAATTTAGGGGATCGGCTGAAGTTGGAGGAGCTGTATAAAGTTGTTGTTAGACTATCCGGTCAAGACTGGATCCATCTGAAACCTGTTGTAGCGGAGTCAGCTTAATTGGGGTATGGAGGTCTATTATCATCTCTATTAGGGATTCAAGCAGCCTTAGCTCTACAACATGCTAGGACAGTCCATGAGGGATTAGGAGGCCTTAAGATACTGAAAGATGACCTCAATGTAGCTGCTCGTTCACTTAAGAAACAATTAGATCACGTCGGGGTCACCAATTGTTAGGTTGCACGGTGATAAATAAAACGTACCAGTGGACGAACGATCTGTATATTTTGTTTGTAACGACTGAGCTTAATCTAAACTTACAATGTACTTGTATAATCAACTGGTGGTGAGGAATAGCTCGGATGACACCTGAAACATGCATAACTATGTATGTACCTATAGCGTACGTAATTATGCATGTGTGTGTGTCCCCACAAAAGACTTGACGAAAAGAGAATTTGTCATAAAATGTAATTTGACCATAAGAGAACTTGACAGTGCAATGACTAAGACGAACTGTGATTTTGACGTATGAAATTTAACTCAATGGAATGGGATTGAGGTCAGCTGGCGTCTCCATTGCGGTGGTGCCAACGTCTTACATGTCATCCCGCTCTATTTTGGCTACATGCGGCCTGACGTTGTCCTGTATAAAGACGAAACCTTCTGCCCTAAGCCAGGCAAGTGGCCTGACATGGTCTTCCGTTTTGGTATCCAGCATCATGCCACCTCCAAAACATAGAAATTCTACCTCCATAGGCGACACGTTCGCTTATAAAGCATTGTGCAAAGCACTGTGAAGACCTTCGGTAGACCCTTGAGCGTCCACCATGACTATGTAAGGTCATTCTGCATTCATCGTAGAACATAACAGCCAGCCTCTGTTCACACGTCCAATTCAAATGTTCTCTGGAAAATCGTAGACGAGCTTGCCGATTTGCTGTGGTCAATTTTGGACCATTTGCAGTTTGATTTGCAGTCATTCAGCTTCGGCCAATCTTCTTCTGACTGTCCACCGACTTATGCTTACATTGCGTACTTCTTGAAGGTGCTGGCCCAGACGGAAAATGGTGATTATGCTGTGATGTTTTTCGCTGACGACCAGACCAATGTAGCCACCAGTGTTCATAAACCTCTGGTATACTCGACGAACCGAGTAGCGACCTACTTTGTATATTTATGCACACCTATTTACGTGAGGGTTAGTCTGCAACATAAATCCATAACTTCTCTGTTAGTTGGATGAGCGAGATGGAAAGCCATCTATTATGACCTTCACATTTCTTTGTTGGCTCAGGATATACTATCATATGAACGAACGGCGTTTTTATCAGTTGTTTAATGAGATAAAAAAAAAAGAATAAGGTGGAAATAAGTAAATCTTTCATTAAGAAAATTTCATGTTTATTTAATTAAACAACTCACCTGAATTATATTTCTGCACATATAATTAAAATGTGGAATGACGAACGATTGACTTTTTTTAAGTTTACTATTCAAGCAATCATAACATTCCAATTTGCCTAGTATCCTTACGCAATCTTTTATAGATAATGAACTCAACTACAGCTACAATTTGTTACTAGGGTAAGTTAAGGTATGTTGGAGATAAAAATGAAAAAATAACGAATTTTATAGGATAGGACAATAATTCACTTCACAAGAATCTTATCATTTTGGTAATAAATGTTCATTACACACACAAGAAATCTAAGGTAAGTTGGTGACACAGGTTGGTAGATTGGTGATGCTAGGTAGGAATTTTGGTGGTAAAAATCTTTGACCATTATAACATTAGCCAAAGAAGCCCTATAGGCTGTTAAGATTTTCTGGCACACATTAAGCATAAATTGTATCTACTTTTAAAGCTATTTCGCCACCATTTACTTGCAATGCGATCAGCTGATGGCAAGAAGTTTTCTCGACCAGCTACTTCAGCAAGATCATAGGCATATTTTCTAATTTGATAGACTTTAGGTAAGTCCAATGCCCAATTATTGCATTTCTATAATATAATTTAAGGCCTTAACTCTAAATCAAAAGGCAATGCATAAGGTTTTCATTCCATTTTCCTAATCGAATCCTCTTCATTCACTAAATATCGCTTCAAAGTGCTGCATGGGACGTTTGCTTCCTTAGCAATTTTATATATATTGTTCTACCTTCATTTATTACCAAACTGACGGCTTTTTGAAGTTGCTGCTGGGTAAATTTTCTTTTTTTAACCTCTTTATCCATTGTCAATCTAAAATTAGATATTTTGAATAGGTAATTTGGTAATATCGAAAATCTTGTATCTAGAGGTATTTTGGTGATAAAAAAAAACTTTAAATTCAAAATAAAGCACATAAATGAACACTTTACAATAATACCTATCGAATTCCATAATAGACTTCTCTAGATAATTTTTAATATAAGAGCAAAATAGGTCTAAACTTACCTCTTAAAAACGTCTTTAAAATGATTGCATTAATACTAAGAAACAACGTTCACAATTTAAGGAATAAAAACTTACCTTGATTGAGCCACGACTTCAATACCTACAGTTTTTTTTAGTAATCGATAGTTTATTGAACGATTTTAGTAACTTTTAGTACTGGAACACCAATTTATAAACAATTAATTTATACCAAATACGTAATGCATCCACATTCGTAAAAAAAAATGGCGCCATTGATGCACATTTGTCAAAAAAGTTCGTTTGACAAACGCTGGAACGCGCTAGCAGAGCGTGTAATATATCTTATCTTATCTTCTTAATATATATAAATCTCGTGTCACAATGTTTGTCCTCAATGGACTCCTAAACCACTTAACCGATTATAATAAAATTCGCACACCATGTGCAGTTCGATCCAACTTGAGAGATAGGATAGTTTTTGAAACGGATTTCGACATCCACGCGGGCGGAGCCGCGGGCAACAGCTAGTATATATTATATATATATATATCTATCCTCCTCATACTCTGTGTGACACTCTCTTTAAAAAATATCACCAAAAAGTGTACCTCTAAACTGTGTGACATTCTAATTAAAAAATATCACCAAATTGGAGGCATATATAAATCATCATCTTCCTGCCCTTGTCCCAATTATTTGGGGTCGGCGCAACATGTCATTCTCCGCCATACATTCCTGTCCGATGTCATCTCCTCAGTCACTCCCTTCCTTTCCATATCGTCTTTCACGCATTCCATCCATCTTTTCTTAGGCCTACCTCTGCCCCTGAAGCCCTCCACATTCATACTTTGAACCTTTTTAACAACATTACTTTCATCTCTTCTCATAACATGTCCATACCACGACAGTCACTCGCTTCTCAATTTTCATTTACTGGTGCAACTTTCAAACTGCCTCTAATATACCTTATTCCTTATTCTGTCCATTCTTGTCACACCACACATCCATCTTAACATTCGCATCTCCGCTACTTGCATTTGTTTTTCATCCGTCGCTTTCAAGGCCAGACATGACGATCCATACAAGACGGCAGGTCTTATCATGGTTTTATAAATTTTCCCCTTAAGCTTAAGGGGAAATTGAGGATCGCATATGGTTCCTTTGACCTGTCGCCATTTCATCCAACCTGCGTCAATTCTGTGCTTTACTGCGCGATCAATTTCCCCATCGGCCTGGATAAGAGAGCCGAGGTATCGGCAATTGGAGCAGACTGGTATTGGTATTGGTATTGGTGGTATAAATAATATCACTAATATAACTGCCCTTACCCTATTTGTTATGAAATTTTCAATTACTTCGAATTTCGTATATTATATTAACTTTTTTACTATCGTTTAATTTAAATAATAATATATTTATTTATTTTTTACTAATACAGTAAAAATTAAATAACATTTACATTAAATTAATAACTAAACAATTATATATTTGACAAAGTATAACTAATAGTTTTAACACCGTTACATTCGCATTATATTATCTATTAACATTGTTTCTGCTGATTCATTGAGTTTATGTTTTCTCAAAGTCATTATTTTTCAGCCATTACCTTCTAAAGTAAGTATTGAATCTGTTTATATCTTCACCTGCCGGCTTACTACGTATTACATACTCAATACCACTTGCAATAATGCAATAAATTCTGATGGTAATCGTGCTATTCCAGCACACCGTAACACGTATCGTTTTTTAGCTTTCATAGTAGACTTTTCGAAGTCCATAGTTACTTTAGACGACTTCCAACCTCAAAAGTTGGACCCGAAAAAGAATTTCGTAGATACGTTTTTTGGGTCTTATCTGAGAGTAGACACTATATTAATGGCGTTACAGATTTATTTACTTTATTATAGCCATGTGTATAGGTATATAGTGCATAATTGCCTTAAAACCTCAGTTATGTAGACATAAATAAATCCTTCATGGAAATCAGTTACGTAGAAGTATGAAAAATCCTTAATGGAAACCAGTTACGTAAACGTATAAGAAAATCCTACAAGGAAACCGATTACGAAACTCCGGTTTCCCTGACAGCCGAAGCGGTTCTGACATTGCCTGTTAAAAATTAAATACAAATAAAATAGCTTTTATCATGCATTTAAAAATATATTTTTTTATGTAAGTGCATTGAATTGGTGCTCGCGATAATGGAAAGTGGCACTCGTGTGCATGCATCCATGATACCTGCAGTAGAACAATCGAATACATTTTTAACATTTGTGAACATACCTAATATTATATGCTCTACTATACCCCGGAACCATGAAGCGTACCAATTTTACCCATTCTGCCACCGGTGATATGAACCAGGAGTACAGCGGAGCAAAACCCGTAGTTTATAATACTGCCGTCCATCATGTACACACTTCCTTTTTTACGATTTATGAATTTAAAATCCATGATTTCGATACCGCAATAATGGATGCAAAATAGGACAAAATGACAATTATTCTTGAGAATTGTATTAATCATCACAGTACGAATAAGAATATTAACTATGTCAATTCTATAACTAAGGAGTATGACCAACGGGATTTTTTTCATTTTGGTAAAATCAGTTAGACAAAATAGTCGGACAAAATAGTTGGATCACGAGGACTCAATCCAAGAAGTTTGACCAATAAGAATTTATTTTCTCGTGGTCAAATCAGTTTGACGAATTAGTTCGTCCACCTGTAAGAGACGTAAATATAATGATTTTCTTCTGAAAATATCTTATAAGTGAGAGTCGACGAAATTATTTTAACAATAATAATTCCTAACAAGCAATGTGACATATTTTTCTGTTAAATCGTCGCGTATTACCGTATCTACATAATATCTCGTCATTTTCCGAATGTGAAGCTTTCAAATATTAACGAGGTGTGGGCTTACACCCTGTAGCCCAAAAGTAGGTTGTATGCGTCTGACGGGCATCTAATGAGTCTCACATGTTACAATGTCACGAAAAAGATAACTAAATTCAGTGGCAAAGCGGTTGTATGCCTAATCACGTTTTGGATCTTTGAGATCTTTCACTAGTTTGTTTGTTTTAAAGATACATTTTAGATGACTATAGTTAGCTTGTAGATTTGTTTATTAATTCCTCCTCGAGAAATCTCTACGCTAAAAAAGTCCTATCAACAAACTATTCTTGAAGTTTATACACCTACCTATACTTATTGTTAGTTTCTTTGTATACGATTTCTGTCACCACGTTTTCCCGTGAGACGTGAAATTTATGAAAATATTCGAAGATCTTAACGCGCACTGTACACAGTTCAAAAATACTGCACGTTGTCATCGGGATTATTCCCGGTGTCCACCATCAATTTGCCCACTACTGGTGGACAGAGATATAAATTATGAAATTATCAACCGCTGTCTCCCAGTGGTGTACAGAGTAATATATTTTGAAAAGTTCTGACACTGTCCACCAGGGGTGGATAGGAACGAACAACTTTTTATAAACGTTTACTTTAGCCACCTCTGGTGGACAGTGGACAGCGTTACTATTAATACAAAAACATTATCTTTGTTCGCCCCTGGCGCACGGGCTGTTTTAATCAATATCCTACCTATTTTGGAAAGCTGAACAAGAAATTGTTTTCGGTTCACTATGTCTACTAGGCCGGCCGCAGAGGGCATTACAGTGTGAGTGAAACATGAAAGTACAGTCAGCGTCATATCAACTTACCGAAATCTGTTAAAATGTCTCAATTGAAATGTTTGGGGGATTTGACAGGTTTAGATAGATGGATGTGACGGTGACTGTAGGTATAGCAGCAGCTGTATCCAGCATCTTTAAATGTTTGTGGTACAGATGGAAAATGAGGAGAAACTATTTTGTCCTTATACTCTTGTATTTTTCGAAGATATTTTTCGCGAAATCGTCGAAGGCATATTTGTGATTGTTCTTCAACACTATTCAGATCCTATAAACACGGCAATCGTCTTATAAAATACGAATACGATTTATAACTTTAATTCATTTATGTCACTTAACATAAATGAAGATTGATGAAGAATGATTTAGGTCACAATGCCAAATTTCAAACTTATCTATTATTGTCAGTCCTCTGCACAGCTCCTTCTTTCTATTCACACACTCCCAGATCACTAATCCACTATTATGATGTTTTAGACTGTATCCATGCTCTGCGGTAACAAAACCCATCCACCTTTTTTATACACATACGTAAAGTGTACATTTCCAGAAGAAATATCAGCGCGGCGCCGGTATTTATGTCGGATATGGCTGATCCGGAGGCAATGGACACACTAATGTCGTCAATAAGTAATGTTGACTTTGCACAACTAAATAAAAATAAAACTACCCACTAAATCGGCTGTTTTAATATATACCCACTTAAGCGGACACTTTCTTTCACTTTCAAAATAAGTTGCTCTGTCCACCAGCTGGGCACAGCGGAACATAATTTCATAATTTGTCTTCCTGTCCAGCAGTGGTGGACAAATTGGTAGTGGACACCGAGAAGAATCCAGTCATCGTAGCCATCGTATCAAGGAGAAAGACTATATGCGACGAGATACGAAGACGTCCATATAGTAGCTGTGTATCGTTGTAATCTCTTTCTGTGTAGTTACTGATTGAAATTCGTGGGCCGTAAGGGACCTGGTTTAAAACCAGCGCTAGGCACCAGTGCGCCATATGCATATATACTCGTACTATTCAACACGCTTTGAGATGCAGGTGCCCAACCCACTATTACTATAATTTAGGATGAATTTAGGTTACTTATTGTAGTGTTTGTCCTATCGAACTACCCCCTAGTCTCGGGTTCACGGGTAGTGGGGAGACAGTCACGTGAGAGCGCGCAGCGAGAGCGGACGTGTTGACCCCAGCTACTGGTGACGTAACGAGCCGATTACTACACCGTGTTCACCCTGTTAGAGGGAGCACTACAAGTGGCGACGAGCAAAAAGGTCAGTGCAAAATGAAATATTTTGTACTTTATGATGTTAATAATTTTGGAAAAAGTAAAGAGGGTATGCAGCTTATTTTGTTAACAGTACTTAAAATAATAATAAATCTGTAACAAATCGCTTAAATGAAATGAAATGAAATGAAATGGAATGGAATGGAATGGAATGAAATGAAATTAAATTATTAAGTTCAATCTATAAACTCTAAATCGAGTCGTGTTGTGTAACATCACGAACTAAGAATAGCTGTACCTAATCTCATAGTCATTACTAGTCTTATATTAAAGTAAACAAAGCGACACTCGTCTACAAATTAGGAGCAGCGTCAGTCTATAGTTTTATTGTTTAAAACCTAAGCTAGGATAGTGGCTGCTTACGTAGGGTCGTATGTCTATAGAGAAAAACAAACTACTTACGACCGCCAACTTTTTTAAGCGTTTCATTGAAAGATTAATATTGACCTACGTAGGTAGATACAGGAATTGAACGTCAGAATGATATAATATGTAATGAATATATAGGCAGTGAGGTACAAGGACAATATACCTACCTAGCGTTCATTTATATTATGGGACAAAGTTTTAAATAAACAATGCATGAGTTGCAGGCTGTACAGGCCTTCATGAAATTGTAAACTGTGCGTATATATGTGGTGGGCAGTACGGGACTTCATGAAATTGTAAACCGTGCGTCATTGAGTTGCAGGCAGTACAGGCCTTCATGAAATTGTAAACTGTGCGTATATATGTGGTGGGTAGTACGGGCCTTCATGAAATTGTAAACCGTGCGTCAATGAGTTACAGGCAGTACAGGCCTTCATGAAATTGTAAACCGTGCGTATATATGTGGTGGGCAGTACGGGCCTTCATGAAATTGTAAACCGTGCGTCATTGAGTTACAGGCAGTACAGGCCTTCATGAAATTGTAAACTGTGCGTATATATATTATGTGGTGGGCAGTACGGGCCTTCATGAAATTGTAAACCGTGCGTCATTGAGTTACAGGCAGTACAGGCCTTCATGAAATTGTAAACTGTGCGTATATATGTGGTGGGCAGTACGGGCCTTCATATAATTGTAAACGGTACGTACACAAAGGTACGGTAAGGTAAAGTTATAAAAGTAAGTACGATAAGGTAAATGCGTATATAATTATGTGGTGGGCAGTACGGGCCTTCATGAAATTGTAAACCGTGCGTCATTGAGTTACAGGCAGTACAGGCCTTCATGAAATTGTAAACCGTGCGTCATTGAGTTACAGGCAGTACAGGCCTTCATGAAATAGTAAACCGTGCGTCATTGAGTTGCAGGCAGTACAGGCCTTCATGAAATTGTAAACTGTGCGTATAATGTGGTGGGCAGTACGGGCCTTCATGAAATTGTAAACCGTGCGTCATTGAGTTACAGGCAGTACAGGCCTTCATGAAATAGTAAACCGTGCGTCATTGAGTTACAGGCAGTACAGGCCTTCATGAAATAGTAAACCGTGCGTCATTGAGTTACAGGCAGTACAGGCCTTCATGAAATTGTAAACCGTGCGTCATTGAGTTACAGGCAGTACAGGCCTTCATGAAATAGTAAACCGTGCGTCATATAGTTACAGGTAGTACAGGCCTTAATGAAATTGTAAACTGTGCGTATATATGTGGTGGGCAGTACGGGCCTTCATGGAATTGTAAACCGTGCGTCATTGAGTTACAGGCAGTACAGGCCTTCATGAAATAGTAAACCGTGCGTCATTGAGTTACAGGCAGTACAGGCCTTCATGAAATAGTAAACCGTGCGTCATTGAGTTACAGGCAGTACAGGCCTTCATGAAATTGTAAACTGTGCGTATATATGTGGTGGGCAGTACGGGCCTTCATATAATTGTAAACTGTACGTACACAAAGGTACGGTAAGGTAAAGTAATAAAGGTAAGTACAATAAGGTAAATAAGGTATACGGTAAAGGTAAGATAGATAGTACAGGCAGTATGGGCCATCACTTTTAAGTGTAAACCATACGTGTGTGGATGGCGTTGTCCATTGGTTGCTTTTGGGGTCGGGTGGCCCCGGGTACCAAACATGACAGGTTTGCTTCCATCGCCGGAGAAACTTGACCTTGAAAGCGACAACGCCACCATTGCCTTGCGTTGGGAAAGATGGAAAGGGTCGTTGAGTGTCTTCCTGGAGGCGACGGAAACTGGAAGCTCGGCGTAGAGGAGATCCTTGTTACTATTAGAGGAGATATAGACATGGTGTGTGTCCGGTATGTGTTTACCATTGATTTTGCAGTGTTATCAGTTTAATATTATTTTATCCGAACGGATCGTTGGCGCGGGTAGACAAAGTATCGTGCGATGGTGCCGTGTGCCCCATCGATGCTCACGATGGTGTAGGGGGCGAAACCGGTAGTCAGTAGCTCGGTTGTTCCAGGGTTTCAGGGTGCGATCTGCGATGGTGCAGTGACTTACTTGTAACCGTTTTGTTATAAGTGAGCTATTATAGTGATGCCCTGTGTAGTAATATTTGCAGACAGTTATTTATAATGTTAAAAGACGGGGGTATGTTATACTTTTGTTACATTATTAATGTATTATGGTAAAGTAGGATAACTAGTGTTTTAGTGTAATCCCAGTCATTACGTATTAATGTAGTACTACCTGCAGATTATATAAAATAAATAAGGTACTACAGTAAATGTAATAAATAGTGGGATGTATTGGGTGGTGCTGGCTACATGCTTCGGGGATAGTGTAGGTATTCTATAATAGTGACGACTATATTGGCGATACGAGTGGGTTGCCAATGGTCATAAGACTCATAAGTGCTGGTTCGGTCCCGATGCGGGGTACCTATATGTATTGTAATTCATGTGATATTCATAATATTATAATAGTGGCTATACCAGCCTTGTGATACCGTTGAGTATAAAGGACTGGTTCGATGCTAGTATGGCATATGGTATGCGTTACTTGCTGTGTTGTGGCGTGGGCTGCAGGCCTGATGAGTGGTGCGATACCGGTGTGTATTTATGTTGCAGTGTTCGGCTACAGGCCGGGTGTTGTATTTGTAGTGTTTCTTATGGGAGACGGGCTGGTTTCTTGTCAGTTCTTTTCCCGGCAGATAGTGTCCACTTTGAACTGATATCTTGTATAATGCCTTCCTATCCCATCCTCGTCGCCACTTGTAGTGCTCCCTCTAACAGGGTGAACACAGTGTAGTAATCGGCTCGTTACGTCACCAGTAGCTGGGGTCAACACGTCCGCTCTCGCTGCGCGCTCTCACGTGACTGTCTCCCCACTACCCGTGAACCCGAGACTAGGGGGTAGTTCGATAGGACAAACACTACATCCCTTCCTCATCACATTTTTATTTCTAAAGAAAACAATTAACACATAGGTAATCAAATTCATAACTGATCGACCAACTACCATCAAGACTTTGATTCTTCATTTCCTTTTTGATTTAACCGTTCGCTTCCGTCAACCCCATTCCTCATTTTCCATTCGCCCCACTATCAATTTTTTTTTTTTGACCATTTTCCTCATTGTGATAACAATACTTACTAACTTTTTAACCTTTATGTTAATCCACCCTTTATGGAGCCAATAATTTCGTGAAAGGACGTCACCGAAATCCAAGTCTAATTACTCCACTTCTGCTCACATCTCCGGCCCCACCAAACCGATTGCAATGAAACAAACGCAATACTTCAAGTCTGACCAAGACGCCCCAAACAAAACCGCATCGAAACCTGCCCGGCCGTTCCAGCGTCCATCGCGGTCATACATTTCTGGTGCCAAAATCCGCCATTTTGATCTTCTAGAAATCCCAATACACCCGGCGTCACCCACACAATCATGACGAATCAAATGATACCTCGCATGCCGAAATCCGTCAAGCCGTTCAGGCTGCGGCCGTGATCAAGAAATGGACACACACATACATACACACAGTCGAAAAACATCCCCCATAGAAATAGAAAATTCTGCCCTCGAAGGAACGCTTTACTATTAACGAAGTTAACTTTTTCAGTAACGGATTAGCGATTAACGAAGTTAACTATTGATTAACGGTGCCCAGCTATGGATATCCCCCAGGACATGCATAGGAACCGTCAAATAAAATTCGCAAATTCGCCCCTGTCAGGGTTTAAATGTGATGGTTCAAAGAGGTTTAATGCACAGCTTTATAATCAGACAAAGTATTGAACATGAATGCCAATGAAATAATGAACCACATCCGCAACGCATCTGAAAAGTAATAGATCTTTTTCTTAGAATATTATTACTTAAACCCAATGCTAAAAGAATAGTCGGCTTAATTAATTCTCTAGGGATATCTATATTATTTGGATTGACAGGCACAAGAGACCTAGAAAGTGAAACATTTCCAATTTTGAACCTTGCCTGTGCCCAGGGATAATTAAACACTCTCTCTAATCTCTTTAAATTAGTTGACATTAGAGTATTGATTGCTGATTTATCATCAACTATTTGAGATTCAAGTCTGTTATAAATATACCACTGAACCAATTCAGTTTTACATAATCTCCTGTTGTACCTCCTATAATCAGATTTATTTAAAATTAATTCTTCAGGCACTTCACTTTCGTTAATGGAGCCCTTCCTATATGTTATGGGATATTTAAGGTTTATGTTTGTCATAGTGCTCATCAAGGGATTGGGGTCCTTAATGGATCGAGAATTTCTTTCAATAGCTCTAATATTAGAGATTGTGCTCTCCTTGAGAATTTGGATTGTCTCTTCTTTAGCATTTTTTATCTTATCACAAGCCCAAATTAGTCTGCGGATTGTGTTCTGTGTTGAAGAGTATTCTTCCATACTTTTGGTTCATTTACCCTATTATTTTTAAATATACTATCTGTTTCTGCAGAAGTGGGATAATTAGACTTGGATTTCGGTGACGTCCTTTCACGAAATTATTGGCTCCATAAAGGGTGGATTAACATAAAGGTTAAAAAGTTAGTAAGTATTGTTATCATAATGAGGAAAATGGTCAAAAAAAAAAATAGATAGTGGGGCGAATGGAAAATGAGGAATGGGGTTGACGGAAGCGAACGGTTAAATCAAAAAGGAAATGAAGAATCAAAGTCTTGATGGTAGTTGGTCGATCAGTTATGAATTTGATTACCTATGTGTTAATTGTTTTCTTTAGAAATAAAAATGTGATGAGGAAGGGATGTAGTGTTTGTCCTATCGAACTACCCCCTAGTCTCGGGTTCACGGGTAGTGGGGAGACAGTCACGTGAGAGCGCGCAGCGAGAGCGGACGTGTTGACCCCAGCTACTGGTGACGTAACGAGCCGATTACTACACTGTGTTCACCCTGTTAGAGGGAGCACTACACTTATTATTTATTTATTTTCTTTCATTGCTCTAATATTTTTTCAACAACTACTAAAGGAAAGTCATCTTTATGGTAACTTAAATTTTTTTGTATAGGTATACAACATACAAAACAACAATAACTGAAATCACAGAGGGACCACGAGTCCGGCGCGAAAATTGCGAAGGTCCCCTTCATCACTATATTTAAAGAAGCTATAAATATCTCGAGCTACTTGTTACGTGCTACATCATCGGGTAGCTGATTAAAAGTTTCCCTGGTAAACAAACGAACTGAGTAACTAACACACTTACCTGAGAGGAAATTAACGAAGCAATAATCAATAAAAAGAAAGTCTTGAATTTTCGAATAAAATTAAGACGAGAGATCATAAAAGTTGCTGTTATGGGATAACAGCAACTTTTGTGATCTCTATATCATAACTAAGTTGATGAAAAGATGCAGAGAAAGACCTTTCCCTCAATTAAGTAATTATGAATGGTTAACTCTAAAAACTCAATAAAGGTTTTCTGAAAGCAAATGGCTATTATAAAAATTCAACAATGTAGAAATGATTTATTCGTATTTTGATTTGTCGACCTGCTAAAATACAGAAAAGAGTAGTTAGGACCAATGATTTTTCGTGATGAAATGCTTGTATGGAAGGATAAATTAGCAAATCAGTATGAACCTGAACGAATGTGCTATCCAACACTAGAAGAATTTTCAATTCGAAACTGTATTTCCTGAGATTATCGCGTACAACAAGACAAACAAACAATCTTCATCTTTGTAATATTAAGTATATCAACCATTTTCAATTATAATATGGCTTCCAGAGATTAGAAAGAAATACCTTGAAATTCGCAACGAATTAAGTTAGTCAAATTGGAAGAACTCCGCATAGAGTCAGAGAGCTCGCTTATCAGTATAGTTAAGAGTTACCAATCCCTTTCATTGTATCCTCTTTAGACTTGAGAACAAAGTTGAAGAGGTGGGTAAATTGGAAAGTTCGTTCAATAATATTGACTTACGAACTATAACTAAACTTTACTCTGTTCTTGAAAATAAGCACCGGTGTACTGTCTACGTTGCTAAATCTAATCGTTGTAGTAAGAGTCTTCCCCTTTCGCGAAACACAGGTAACGGCAACGACGACGTCGCCAGGAAGTAAAACGTACCACACGGTACTGTGCTTGACACCTTAGGAGTGGTCGGTATCACTGATTCTAATGGTCCCAGGTGGACCTAGGGGACAATTATGGTGAAAATGCGTTGTGCTGTTGCTGGCTTCTCTGGTTTTCCCGAGAAGTCAGCAACTAGATCTTGTACAACGAGAACATCTAAGAGTAAAATAACACACACGTACCTCACCTAGTGTGACGCCATTTATCTTGCTGTTCTTAAAATATTGGGCCTTCTGCCAAACGAGTAGAGATAATTGACTTGGTCTCTGAAGTGATGTATGTGTGCCTTCGTGATATTAAATAATGTTTAACTAGTTGTCCTTTCACAGATAGTTACAGCGTAGAGCATGCAATGTAAAACGGGCGGTAAATAAAAGAAGTAACAGAACGCTGACTATTCGCTTTATATTTGCAATCATATATGTATATCAAAAATGGCTGGCTAATGGCTGGCATTGGCTCCATGTGACATATCTCTTTCCATAAGGCATAAACATATATGGCTGGCTGACATACTGGCTGACTGTCCAACAAGCTGGACCATGGGTCTTTACTAGGCGCAGTTGTCCTTTTCTAGGGTTAAAATAACACATACATTTATTTATTGACGTCTTTTCGACAAAGTCCGCTCCAACTTTGTGTGTTTTAGTATCGTCACTGTACACAGTCCGGTATGGTAGCCAACTACTTCGTGGATGAATTTTATTTAAATAAACAGCTTCAAATGAATCGTTTTATTAGTGCACGTATACGTTATATAAAAAACAACAAATATCACACCCAAACACCAATACAAAATAATAAATAATAGGAAAGATCTTAAATACCTTACAACACGTCCCTATTTATGGTTTCGTATCGTTTCGTCCTTAAACGGGCCCGATATAGACTTAAAGGCGTCTGTGTCTTGGCTACGGTTTGGTAGTCTCTTCGGAGAAACCGAAGGTTTTGTCTTTGCAATTATGGATGAAGTTGTCATGACGAACAACTATAGGAAGTACATTCTGAAAGATGGTACGGTTGACATATGTCGGGCATGCCACCGTCCCGGGGAATCAATCAGACACATTATTTCCGGTTGTTCTCGTCTTGCCAATGGCGAATATTTGCACAGACATAATCAAGTGGCCAAGATTGTACATCAGCAACTTGCTCTTAAATACAATCTTATATCTGCAGAAGAGCCATACTACAAGTATGCACCCGCCCGACCCAGTTCTCGAAAATGGTCGTGTCACATTATACTGGGATCGATCTGTTATCACTGATAGGACTATTGTCGCCAATAAGCCTGACATAGTGGTAATAGATCGATTAGAGAGGCTTGCAATGATTATCGACATCACCATCCCTCATGACGAGAACCTCATAAAAGCTGAAAAAGATAAACAAATTAAGTATTTGGATTTAGCTCATGAAGTTGTTGACATGTGGGATGTGGAATCGGCGATCATTGTCCCGATAGTTGTATCAGTCCAAGGACTGTTTGCCAAGAGCTTCGACCAACACCTAAAGAGGCTCACGTTGGGTGGCTGGGTTAAGGGACTGATGCAGAAGGCAGTACTCCTCGACACGGCACGTATTGTGAGGAGGTTCCTTTTTCTGGAGCCCTAACCACCGGTAGCTTGGTCCCTGTACCCGATGCCGGTGGGGTACTATTTTTTATATTTTTAAATGTATATTTTTTACATATTTAAAAATGTAATTTATATGTGTATATTTAAAATAAAGATTATAATAATAATAATAATATTTATTGCTCAAAAACATTAACAATACAGGGTACACAGTATTGAATTGATTAGGAGTACAATTTAAGGTGAATGTTTGGATGAATGAGCATAGACGGAATTCTAAAAACCAATGCAAATACTTAATACAAATCATCTGTAATTTTATAAGAAAATGGGGCAAAAACCCGTAATTATACACCTGGCAGCACGACGTTAAAACGATCTCGTTCCTTAAAGCGATATGCAAATAAGCTAGAAGCAAAAGAAAGATGGTTATAATTTCGGCCACGTTCTTTAAATTTGGCTTTTAACAGCCTCTTGATATTTTTACTACGTGTCGCTTTAAAATTTGTGTACCTATCTAAGAAAATAACATAAAAGAAGAGATATACTTTCCCAAGTTAATTCAGTGATGCTGGTCACGATGTATATTCATCACAGATCTACCTAAGGTACTCTGGTGGTGGGGAGGAGGGGTTTATAATTTTCGCACATTTCTCTGGTTTGTAATGCAGGACTCTATGCCGTAATAGACAACGCCAGCGAGATTTCAAAAGGCCTATGCACTGTTCAATGCACACTCTTGCATGCATGTACATTTGTGTAATGGGCCTCCGGTGTACCCTGTGGTGCATGCAAGACCGGCGTCATGAGCCACGGCCGCTGTGTGTATCCGGAATCTCCCAAGAGCCAGCCTACCTCTCCACTATTATATAACTCTTCAATGTAATGATTTAATCCCCAATTTCGCCAAACATAACTATCATGTGAAGCCCCCCCCAAATTTTGCATTGATTCCTGTAATTTTATAATTGCTATCACATATCTGTAACAGAATAGGATGATATTAGTTAAAAAAAGAAAGTAGGGAAATATACAGAATTATGTTACATTAAAATAAAATGAAATGTTGTATCTTACAATTGCTGCGTTAATGGCATGATAGCCTTTACGGCCAAAACATGCTGCTTCACTCGGATGGTTTTTGGGCGCTACTATGGCTACCAAAGTGCCATCAATGCAGCCAATGACCCCTGGCACTTGATATTTCTCATAAAATCTGAAATGTAAGTATATAATATTAGTTGTTTCTTTTTACAGGCTTGCAGATGTTATAAAAGAGCTTTGCGATAATTAAAAATACTAAAAAATATTATATTGTCGTTTATTTATTTAACTGCTCCTACATGCATGCAGGTAGGATACGACGACGCTAGCTTCCGTCCGAAATGAGCTGTCTGGCTGGGGAAGTACTCCGCCCTACAGAAGACCGCGGCCAGCAGCCAAAACTCTCTGTACCCCTCCTCCCCATCCCTTCCTAGCCTCCCCACCCTTTCCTGCCCCCGTCCCTTCCTTCCTTCCCCGGCGTGGGTGACGTCCTTGGTGTTGCACACCTCAATGTTCATCAGGTGGGTCGTGTGCTCTGGGGGTGACGGGTGGAGCCGCCTGTCACCCTAGCAGAAGCAGGGCGAGGCGGCGGCCAGCCTTTCGGTCTCTTAGGTCCAGTTCCTGTTATGCCCAGTTAACTCTCAAGACAATAATATTTTTTATTAAACTAAGATAAATCAAGATATAATATAATATTGTTATATTAAATCTCATAGTCAAAAGCCGGCTTCAGACTATAATTTTGGTTACAAAAACTAAGAAGTTATATACTTACTAATACTTACAATAGCTACATTAAAATTAATACCTACTTCTAGTTAAATAATCAAACTATTTACATTTCCATCACTTCATCTACCAAACAAATTAAATACTTCATCTACCAACTATATAAGTAATCATGTTCTGAGAATCCCTATTTGATAATAGTTCTTTCTCCTTGAGTGATTGGAAATTTTATATATGTTGACATAAGCTCATTTAGAGCATTTACAACTTCATCAATGCAGCGGCTGACACTTGGCTGGCTAAGAGGTATTAGCCAATCATGCCCTACAGGTTTCTGGTAACTCCCAGTCGCCAGAAAATTTAATGTGGCCAAAATCTAAAGAAAGAATAATTGAAATTATTCATAAAGTAATGTTATAGGTGAATTATAATATTAAATGCCAGACATCGGGGTTGGTGTTTGGTCAATAGCACGCCGTGTCGGGTCTAATTACCAGGGCGTAAGATTACCAAAAAAGCATTTCTCTCGCACCCCAGCTGACTTTGGGCCATCTACAGTTTTAAGATGGTGTCCTCGACCCTCAAAAAACAGGGGTATGGCGAGCATTACGCCGCCGCACCGACGATGTTGCTAAGGCGACAGTCTTTTCACTCCCACGTCTGGGCTCGGTGAACTAGGTAAATTATTAGGGTTTCGTACTCATTATCGAAAGGCATATTTGCGAAGCCCATTTCTAAAAACGCTAAATCAACGAAGAGCCATTTAACCGATGGGTCATTTGATCTATGGGCCATTTCATCGAAAAACCACTTGCTCAAACTCCCATAATCACCAACAGCACATTTCTTCGAATGCTACCTACATGTTCGAAGGTCAAATAAAAATATTTTTAAATCAACGAGACCGTTTTATTTTATAACTAGTACGGCGCGTGGGTGCGCGGCCCGCTAAAGCGGACCACGTAGATGAGTGGACAACAGGAACCTGGAACAGGGGTCCGTTTGGATTTAAAGTTTTGGTGTGTAAGTAATTATGTAACAGTTTTTCTTGGTTCTGTACCAGAAAGGTTCCAACCGGGCCCCATTACTAAGCCTCCGCTATCCGTCCATCCTTCTGTCTGTCAGCGGGCTGTATCTCTTGAACCGCAAAAGGTAGAGAGTTGAAATTTTCACAGAATGTGTATTTCTATTGCCGCTATAGCAAATTTTCAATTTAAAAAATAAAGTGTTATTTCTTGTGCGGTGGTACGGCACCCTTCTTTGCGAGTCCAACTCGCACTTGACCGATTTTTCAATATTATACCTATTAAGAATGTAGTTATATTCCTCAGGTCACGTGACCCCGAGGAGCTATAACACTAAAGAAACTCATCAGTTACTGAACAGTGAACTCTTACAAAATGAATATCTGAAACAGTAAAATATTAGCTTTGGTGGCTTGGAAACTGGCCCACTACTCTTTTTTATAATATAATAAAGACGTATTAAGTACACGAAAAAGTTAAGAAAATCCTTTTTTTTTTTTTCAAAATATTAACGCCGAAAAAAGAATTCTGATTTTCTGAAGATTTTACTGGGCTAAACAGCGGTACTTACTACAGTAGACACAGGTAACTTAAGAAAGGTGTTTTTAATGCGTAAAAAATAACTTCTCACCCGCTATTTTAACTGGGTCAACTATCATGTCAAAAGTACGGTTCATGGTTCACCTTTAAATTAAGAACTAAAATTGTACTTTTAACATGAATTTAAACACAAAAAGTTAAAATGGATCGTGAGGAGTCATTTTTAGGGTTCCGTATCCCAAAGGAAAAATCCGGCCAAGTGCGAGTCAGGCTCGCGCAAGGAGGGTTTCGTATTACAGTCGTATTTTTTCGACATTTTGCACGAAAATTCAAAAACTATGACGTATAAAAATAAACAAAAAGCTGTTTCAGAATGCACAGGTGAAGCCCTTTCATATGATACTCCACTTGATATAGTTATCTTACTTAAAATACTAATTATTAGTTCATGACCATAATTTTTTTTTTGTGTAATGTAGCCACAAATTCACGGTTTTCAGATTTTCCCCCTAACCTACCTACCTGCCAAATTTCATGATTCTAGGTCTACGGGAAGTACCCTGTAGGTTTCTTGACAGACCGACAGACAGACAGACAACAAAGTGATCCTATAAGGGTTCCATTTTAGGGTTTGAGGTATGGAACCCTAAAAAGGAACCTTTATAGAATCACATCGTTGTCTGTCTGTCTGTCTGTCGTGTCGTGTCAAGAAATCCCGTTGAATTAAATCACTTTTGCATATCTACCTATCGGTATGCCTTATAGCAGACATAGGGGGAAAAATCTGAAAACCGTGAATTTGTGGTTAGATTTAAAAGTTGGGACTTGGATATTTTTTTTATACTACTTCAATACCAATTCAATACCTAATAAAAGTCTATGCTCGGCATTTACAATAGGTACCTATTATTTCACCAGGAACAGTTCCTTATTCTCTAAGGTTTAGGAGTGTTGTACCCTGCATCATCAGGTTTGTGGAATTCAGACTTGAAGTGTAATCATGAAGCTGTTGCTTGATGCCTAAAATGCTGTTATGTTATTCTCTATGCTATGCTATGTTATTCTCTACACCACCTATAAGGTTGACTGGTAGAGAATGCCTTTTGCATATGTGCATGAAGTTTTTATAAATAAATAAAAATATAAGAAATTCTCGAATCCCCATGGTTTAAGAGTTCAGCACCTTGCAGCATCAAGATTGCGGAGTCGGGATCCGAAGTTCAATTATGTAGTCTATGCTTGGTACTTAAAATATTATTGCATTGCACCATCCGCAGTTTCTGAATCACTATAGTTTGTGAGCGCAGCTGTACCCTGCATTATCAGGGTTGAGGGGTTGGGACTTGAAATCTAACCATGAAGTCGTTGCTTGGTACCTATAATATAAATTCACTATGAACACTTTCTGAATCTTGATAACCTAGGGCCTAGGCGGGCAGTAATCTTTCAGCATCAGGATTAAGGAGTTGGATCCAGATTTTTTTATGGGACCAAGACGAAAACTTCTACTGTTTATTTAAAAATATCTTTGCAAAAAAATGAAAATAAACGGGCCGTTTTGAGAACCACCTCTTTTTTGGAAGTCGGTTAAAAGCATATCAAAGTCTTGCACATTTGTCTCTTCAATATTCGCCTTATATTTTGTATGGAAAAATAAATTTCGCCATTTTGAATTTTTTCTCTATTCATCGAGTAGACCTCTAGGCTAGGTCCTTATCATCTTTTGCCAAAAAACCTCTCTTCTATCTTCTATTACCTATACTTTGTGAGATAGACGCTGTCGAAAATTGTATGGGCGCCATCTTGAATCTGCCATTTTGGTTATATTTTTAGCTCACTGACAATTGGATGAGATTCCGAGTGGTTTTTATTTGAGCACTTCCTACCTCTCTTCAATACCTTGGCCGTGCTCTTCACCCGTCTCCAAAATCTCCATATATTTCCTCCGAATGAATTTTCGTCCTTTATATGAAAGCATCAGGGAAAAAAAATACAGCAGAGGTGAACCGAAACACAATTCATCCATCTTTAATACTTTCTGAGAGAGACACCCATGACATTTGTGTTGCCGCCATCTTGAATCCGCCATTTTGGATTTATTTCCATCTCCCTGCCAATTGGATGAGGTTCCAAGTATTTTTTGTTTGAGCAGCCCTCACCTATGTCTAATACCTTGGCCGTGCTTCTCACCCATCTTCCAAACCCTCGATCATCATCTATCTACATATTTCTGACTAAGAGTTCTTCCACAAAAACATTTTAAAAAGAAACTATGTATAAATCAAAGTCTTGCATAGTTCAAAACTTGTAGTCTATTCAATGTTCGCCATACATTTTCTATAGAAAAATAAATTCCACCATCTTGAATTTTTTTTCTATTCATCGAGTAGACCTTTGGATCCTGATCATCTTTTGCGAAGAAACTACTCTTCCATCTTTTATACTCTCCGAGATGGACACCGAGGAAATTTCTATGGCGGCCATTTTTTTTTCGCCATTTTGAATTTTTTTTCAGGTCACTGGCAATTGAATGACGTTTCGAGTGACATTTGCTCAAGCACCACCAACCTATCTTCAATACCTTAAGCGTGCTCTTCACCCGTCTCCGAAATCCTCCATCATCAGCTCTCTCCATATTTTTCCTCCGAACGAATTTCCATCCTCTATACGTAACCATCGGTGAAAAAAAAAATTTCATACAAAATTGTTCAGGAGAGGTGACCAATGAGTGAGTGAATCAGCACGAGCAGCTATATATATATTAACTAGTACGGCGCGTGGGTGCGCGGCCCGCTAAAGCGGACCACGTAGATGAGTGGACACCAGGAACCTGGAACAGGGGTCCGTTTGGATTTAAAGTTTTGGTCTGTAAGTAATTATGTAACAGTTTTTCTTGGTTCTGTACCAGAAAGGTTCCAACCGGGCCCCATTACTAAGCCTCCGCTATCCGTCCATCCTTCTGTCTGTCAGCGGGCTGTATCTCTTGAACCGCAATAGGTAGAGAGTTGAAATTTTCACAGAATGTGTATTTCTATTGCCGCCAAAGAAGGAAATTTAAAAAATAAAGTGTTATTTCTTGTACGGTGGTACGGCACCCTTCTTTGCAAGTCCAACTCGCACTTGACCGATTTTTCAATATTATATTAAGAATGTAGTTATATTCCTCAGGTCACGTGACCCCGGGGAGCTATAACACTAAAGAAACTCATAAGTTGGGACTTGGAATTCAATACCTAACAAAAGTCCATGCTCGGCATTTACAATACCTACGGTACCTATTATTTCACCAGGAACAGTTCCTTATTCTCTATGGTTTAGGAGTGTTGTACCCTGCATCATCAGGTTTGTGGAATTCAGACTTGAAGTGTAATTATGAAGCTGTTGCTTGATGCCTAAAATGCTGTTATGTTATTCTCTATGCTATGCTATGCTATGTTATTCTCTACACCACCTATAAGGTTGACTGGTAGAGAATGCCTGTTGCATATGTGCATGAAGTTTTTATAAATAAATAAAAATATAAGAAATTCTCGAATCCCCATGGTTTAAGAGTTCAGCACCTTGCAGCATCAAGATTGCGGAGTCGGGATCCGAAGTTCAATTATGTAGGTAGTCTATGCTTGGTACTTAAAATAATATTGCATTGCACCATCCGCAGTTTCTGAATCACTATAGTTTGTGAGCGCAGCTGTACCCTGCATTATTAGGGTTGAGGGGTTGGGACTTGAAATCTAACCATGAAGTCGTTGCTTGGTACCTATAATATTAATTCACAATGAACAATGGGCAGTAATCTTTCAGCATCAGGATTAAGGAGTTGGATCCAGATTTTTTTATGGGACCAAGACGAAAACTTCTACTGTTTATTTAAAAAAATCTTTGCAAAAAAATGAAAATAAACGGGCCGTTTTGAGAACCACCTCTTTTTTGGAAGTCGGTTAAAAGCATATCAAAGTCTTGCACATTTGTCTCTTCAATATTCGCCTTATATTTTGTATGGAAAAATAAATTTCGCCATTTTGAATTTTTTCTCTATTCATCGAGTAGGCCTCTAGGCTAGGTCCTTATCATCTTTTGCCAAAAAAACCTCTCTTCTATCTTCTATTATACTTTGTGAGATAGACGCTGTCGAAAATTGTATGGGCGCCATCTTGAATCTGCCATTTTGGTTATATTTTTAGCTCACTGACAATTGGATGAGATTCCGAGTGGTTTTTATTTGAGCACTACCTACCTCTCTTCAATACCTTCGCCGTGCTCTTCACCCGTCTCCAAAATCTCCATATTTTTCCTCCGAATGAATTTTCGTCCTTTATATGAATGCATCAGGGAAAAAAATACAGCAGAGGTGAAACGAAACACAATTCATCCATCTTTAATACTTTCTGAGAGAGACACCCATGACATTTGTGTTGACGCCATCTTGAATCCGCCATTTTGGATTTATTTCCATCTCCCTGCCAATTGGATGAGGTTCCAAGTATTTTTTGTTTGAGCAGCCCTCACCTATGTCTAATACCTTGGCCGTGCTTCTCACCCATCTTCCAAACCCTCGATCATCATCTATCTACATATTTCTGACTAAGAGTTTTTCCACAAAAACATTTTAAATAGAAACTATGTAGGTATAAATCAAAGTCTTGCATAGTTCAAAACTTGTAGTCTATTCAATGTTCGCCATACATTTTCTATAGAAAAATAAATTCCACCATCTTGAATTTTTTTTTCTATTCATCGAGCAGACCTTTGGATCCTGATCATCTTTTGCGAAGAAACTACTCTTCCATCTTTTATACTCTCCGAGATGGACACCGAGGAAATTTCTATGGCGGCCATTTTTTTTCGCTATTTTGAATTTTTTTTCAGGTCACTGGCAATTGAATGACGTTCCGAGTGACATTTTTCCCTTATGGACCTTATAGAAACTATGTAGGTATAAATCAAAGTCTTGCATAGTTCAAAACTTGTAGTCTATTCAATGTTCGCCATACATTTTCTATAGAAAAATAAATTCCACCATCTTGAATTTTTTTTCTATTCATCGAGTAGACCTTTGGATCCTGATCATCTTTTGCGAAGAAACTACTCTTCCATCTTTTATACTCTCCGAGATGGACACCGAGGAAATTTCTATGGCGGCCATTTTTTTTTCGCCATTTTGAATTTTTTTTCAGGTCACTGGCAATTGAATGCCGTTTCGAGTGACATTTGCTCAAGCACCACCAACCTATCTTCAATACCTTAAGCGTGCTCTTCACCCGTCTCCGAAATCCTCCATCATCAGCTCTCTCCATATTTTTCCTCCGAATGAATTTCCATCCTCTATACGTAACCATCGGTGAAAAAAAAAAAATTCATACAAAATTGTTCAGGAGAGGTGACCAATGAGTGAGTGAATCAGCACGAGCAGCTATATATATATTAATGGCTAACATAAACTATTATGCTTAACTCTTTCAGTCTTGGTGGTTAGTGTCACTAACCACCTATTCTCGATTTTTTATTTTTATATGCATGCTATCTAGCGACAACCCGTTAAATTATCACAAAAGTTCGAACTCTAATTAACAAGATTCAATTCATTGGAAGTCAGTATCGCCACCAATTAAACGACTCTTCACTCCACTTCACTCCACTCTACTCCACTCTTCACTTCACTCGCTACTCCAATCCACTCTCCACCACATTCCACTCTTCACTCCAGAAATAAAGGATAACAATTTTCCCATGTCCGTCTCCTGGTTCTAAGCTACCTCCCTACCAATTTTCAGCCAAATCGGTTCAGCCGTTCTTGACTTAAAAATAGTGTAACTAACACGACTTTCTTTCACATTATATAGATGTAGAAGATTTATTTTCAATACTTACGGGAATAAAAAGTGTTGGAATGGTGTCTGGAAGTATGCAGGTGAAATTATTTCTTGTCGTGCAAATATACTGTGGTTCGAAATGGTTTGAGCAAATTCTTGCATTTTCTGTTGGTTGCCAATTTTTCCTGCCCGTGAGCAGGGTCCATAAATTTCTTAACTTTGTTTTTTTAAGGAAAACTGGTAATAATAATTAATGATTTTATAAAATGGAGCGCCAAAATTTCCCCAAATGCTCGCGCGTCCTTACGCTCTTTCTGGGCGCAACGGTCGCGCGTGACACGCGCGAGTGAAACGCGGCGATTTCGCCCTTTCTGGACAAGCTCTAAACATACTAATCTTCATATTTATAATATTTGTAGGATAGTAGGCAGTAGGAGGAACATAACTCAGGTGTTTTATTATGTTATACTTATAGACACACATATGTACACTTAGAGCTTGTCCAGAAAAGGCGAATTCGCCGCGAATCATTACGCGCGAATTCATTCGCGGCGTATCGAGATACTAGGCGCCAATACATCACGTCCACAAGCATCGCGCGAATTCAAAATACGCGCGTAAATTGCGTGCACTACGCTAGACTCTCGACTCGCGCGTGATTCGCGCGAGTCGAGATACTAGTGGCGCCTTGTTGCGTCCAGTTAACGCGCGAACTCCAGAGCGAATGCACGTATTCAGGGCAATGGAGCGCCAAAATTTCCCCAAATGCTCGCGCGTTCTTACGCTCTTTCTGGGCGCAACGGTCGCGCGTGACACGCGCGAGGGAAACGCGGCGATTTCGCCCTTTCTGGACAAGCTCTTATATTTATTCACACTGCATTCTTATTTTATAATTTGACAGCTGTATATTTTTCAAAGGCAATTGGGAACTTTAGTTTTTACATACCGAACACCACCTCGTGGTGATGATAATATTTTAAATCGACCCATCAGATTTGAACGTTCTTCTAGGCTCCGTTTCTTCTCATTTTAGTCGGATAGTATGTGTCAGTTTTGACTTTTTGGAGCCCAGGCTCCAAATCGTCAAAAATACCCTGGTACGCAGATAAGGACAACATATATTATGTCCGTCCCGTTTACTCTTACCATCAATTTGTATAAGAGCGTCCCTCTCTGATTGTCATTGTCATTTTAATGCATTTTAAACGGGGGAGTGATTGCCCACGACCAGTGATTAATCACTTTAAGAAAAACAGTTTCAAATTATAAGTTCGAATTATTCTAGCTTGATGATATTTCGCTAGATGCTACTGTGATTAATTTGTAGTCGATTTAAAATTAACAAATGGCTACCTCCTTTAAAAAAAGCATTAATCTTCTTCAGGTGTTGCTCACTAAAAAGCACATTAGCATTAAATTTTGAACTCTAAGCAGTTATTTTAGGCATGGTTAATCACTGAATCAAAATTTGATCTGTTTTAGTAATTAACCGCCATTATTTAGTAATGGGGTTGGCAACTGTCAAAGTGGCGCTGGTGTAGTTGGCTCCTAAAACATTGATCATTTGTATGGAGTTATTTACAAAATAATTTTTAAAAACAAGATGACTAAATGCATTGTAGCGAAATGCTCAGGAATGGGAGTGCACCGTATCCCAAAAGAATACAAAATTCGTCGGCTTTGGTTGAAAGCTATCCGCCGACAGAATTTAATTCCAAATAGTAGTTCGAGACTATGTCGAAAACATTTCGTGGAAGAGGACAAAATATTTCTGAATACGAAACTTGTAAATATCGTGGTAATTTATTCAAAACAATATACCTTTCCACAAGATCTGCTTTTTTTTCACGTAAAGAAGCACCACGTTTTTTTAGTTCGTCTTTGAGCTCTTTCACTCGCCAGTGAGAATACATAATTTTATAGTTCTTAGACTACAAGTTTGCACAATTTTAGGTCCGTTTTTAAGATAATAAATTATATTTCAAGCAGGTTTCTTTTGTAAACAATAATGACACTGAATATGGCCGTCGTACACAAAGGAGCCAAACTCGCTAGCGCCATCTGCGATTAGCTTTCACCGGCCAACCCCATTGACATAGCCAATTGTACAGTGATTCCATTATCAATATAAGTTAAAGCGTACTGACTAATAAGTCGTGTTCAAAATGCTTATGGACTATCTTGACTTTTACGGAAGCAACTGCCGGTTGACCCCTCTTCCTTTTTTCGTGCATAAATCCTTACCAATACCACCCCGGTCGGGTATCGGGCGTGGTAATGTCATAATCGAACCGACTAAAACAGCACGTCGTCTCGGGCCTTAGTTACCGGGGTGTAAGGTTACCCAATGGGCATATCCCTCGCACCCCAGCTGACCCCGGGCCATCTACGGTCTTAAGATGGCCCCCTCGACCCCCCGAAAGGGGGGTTGGGCGAGCATCGCGCCACTTCGCCGACGGTGGGGTGTAGGGTGAAAGGCGGCCGTCCTGTCACCCAACCGTCGGCGCGCAGACAATCAGCTCGCCCCCCACCCGCTCCCCACTGTGCCATCTGCTAGTCAGAGGGACACGTGGAGAGCCTCCGAGCAGCCCTCTAGAGGGCCACTCCCACCCCGGCCGGAATAGCCGCAGGTAGCACTCAGCGTCTCCCGTGGCGAGTGGGAGGTAGAGCCACTCCCACCTCGGTAGACTTTTGCCGTGGCATCAGCACCTGCCCTGAAGAATAGGATGCACCAGACTGCCGCCTTCATTGCCCATGGTGCACCGCGTGGAGGGCGTAAAACGGACTTCGGGCTCCGAAATGAAGGCGTAGGATGCAATTGGGAATCAAACTTACGATGAAGAAGATAATATTATATCAAATTTATCACTTCTAGGTAATGGCCAATCGCTGTACTGTGACGTGGGCAATCGCTATGTCGTGGTCAATCGCTGTACTTTTTGGTTATTTTTCGGTAGTGTCTTTATTTCATCACTTTATACGTTGGAATGTGTTTATTTCACCAAAAACTATTTACAGCCCTAAGATAATTTATTAACCTTTAAGAAAATAGTATTAAATAGTTGATAGCTATAATACTTTGTCTTCTATTAATGTTTGAGTAACTGCAGTGCTTAAGCGGTCAATAGCTATACGGTTTACCCTACTATTCTCTGTCTACGAACCAAACAAAGTTTTCAAATGTCTAATGACAGTTGAGAATGTCACAGTCTCACAGTCACCTCATTATAGGTACGTTCAGAAATTATATGAAATCCATAGAGGTTGAATACGATATTCATGAAGAAACAAGTCCAAATACTGATGTAGGAACCAATTACAACTATTTCCTCTTGTATTACATGCAAAACTGATCATAACCCTAATTAAAACCGGGAAAATGATCACTGTCAGAAAAGTGATAATTACCGACAGTTATTTTCAGAACGAAACCACGGTACAATCGTATGGCAATTAGAATACACTATTTTGCTTTCGATAATTTGATTAGATTAGAAAATGACGTTTGGGTGTGATACAATCACACTTTTTCAACGGTTAGTAACCGATGGCAAATAGAATAAAATATAATTTACACACATCAAAAAAGTCTAAGCAACATGCTTAATTTTACATATTCTGTAAATTATATTGGTCAATTTTTCTACTTTTTTTACCATAATATGCGGTCAGGTTTGTAACCTGTTTGATTAGAAAAAAAAACTCGATTATGTTTTTTTTTCTTAAAAGTATACCTACTCTATCACGCACAAAAAATACCTAAGAAAATAAACTTTGTAAACAATTTTTTAATTTTTATTTATTCTTAAACAATTATTTTATTTAACATAAATGTGTCCTCCTCTGTTGTTTAAAACTTGTTGGCACTGATTATTCATGATATTGATGAGTTTGTTAATGGTATCCTGCGGCAATCGCTCCCAATAAAATTTTAACAAATTTTGCAATTGTTGGGTTGTTGTCACGCCGCCGCGCCGTCCAGGTCCTCTAATACACATCTTTGGAGCATATCCCATACATGCTCGATGGGGTTGAGGTCTGGCGATTGTGCAGGCCAGGGTAACACCCTAATGTTTTCTGTTGCCAAGTACTCCCTAGTCCGCATCGCTGTATGAGAACTTGTATTGTCATGCATTAACTTAAAATCAGTACCAAGACTTAGTGCAAATGAATGAAAATAAGGCCTAAGAACATCCTCAACGTAATTTTGAGCGTTCATGTTTCCATTTACAAAAACGAGCTCAGTTCGTCTGTTCTTCATAATACCCGCCCATACCATAACTGTTGATCCGTTGTATGGACGAACTTCCCCTTATTACCCTTCTTGTGTCAGCCCTAAACCCGAATCGAGACTCATCGCAAAATAAAATGTTGTCCCATTGTTCCTGGGTCCACGTTACGTATTCTTTACACCATTCATTTCGACGAGCGCGATTTCTGTGACGTATAGGCGGTCAGGTGCCCGCCGTACCGTACCGTACTCATGCAGTCGCTTTCGCACGATTTGGGGGCTAACAACAGCACCACTTCAGTTTTGTAGCCCTAAACCTATCTGGCGGTTAACATTAGTTGAGGTCTTGCGGTTAGTTGTATGTATCGGTCTTGCCGAGTAGTTGTACTCCTTCCACGGCCCGGGTGCTGCTCAGCGGGAATTCCTATCGTAGTGTAACGCTACCACAGACGGCAGATAATGCTCATGTTCACATCAAAATGACGAGATACCTCAGATTGGTTTCTTCCCGCTTGTATCATTCCTACAGCTCTTTGCATTTCATCAGCGGTCAAATCGTAAAGAATATCTCACAATTCAATTTTATCAAAAACTATTAAAACTAGGTTAAAGCTATAAAATTCAAACGATACCAAATTTCTTAATTATTAAAAGGAAACACATTTAAATTGGAACTAATGTATCAGCTTTTAATTTTATGAAAAAAAAACTCGATAGTGTTTTGTTTTTCACAAAACACTATCGAGTATTTTTTTCTAACCAGCCAGTATGGTAATCTTGAACCAAAAAGGTTACATACCTGCCCACCTATGGTAAAAAAGTAGATTTATTGTGCAATATAATTTGCAGAATTATATAACATTAAGCTTGTTGCTTAGACTTTTTTGATGCGTATATAAACAACTTTCCTATTTCAGTCAGAATAGATAGTTAAATAACCAAATAAGCCAAAACGCTAGAAATAGGTAGGTACTTTGTAACCAAGATCGTGCCAAGAACGTGCTGTGTGATCAGGGCCTCGATTCTACTAAAGACAAACCACTGATATACTACTGACACTCTAAAAACTGCCATTTAATTGTAGACTTTATTGTCATCATGTTAAAGTCTAAAATCAAATAATATTTTGTAGAGCGAATGAAAAAGTTAAATGAATCCTTTTCATTTGATTTCAGACTTTGACTGTATAGCGGTAAAGTCTACAATTAAATAGCATATTTGGAGTGTCAGTGGTATTACAGTGGTTTGCCTTTAGCAGAATCGAGGCCCAGCTTTATGTCATGGCAACTAAATAATCTCCGCTTGGGCTCCCCTACTATTCAAATACTATTATAGTACGGGAGGTAGCGTTAATTCTAACAAGCAATCGATAGCCAGTTGATATTCTCCACGATAATAGAGCTTTATTAATACATAACAGAGTTTACCGTCAACCGGTCTGGTAGCGGTGGAGTTGAAGGTGACACCATGGTAAAGTTGTCAAAAAAAATTACGCTCCGAGCAATTATTTGCCACGTGAAACTTTATATGGTGATTCCTGAGGTCATTTTCAACTGAGAAATAACCGTCAGATGTGGTGTAGAGTAGGGGTTCATACGTCAGTCGCGTATTTAACCATGTTAAAAATGTTCAAGTATAAACCAATTGTTTGCCGAATGAAATGTATACAGTTTATTTATCATACTTTATAGATAATAAAAGACATCGTCAGATGTGTTTAAAACTGTGGTAAAACCGTCAGTCAGCGATATAGCGCTTAGCACATCTAAGCGATGCATAGTCACTTTCATAAGTGAACTGGCGGTCTTTACACCCACAAGCATTCAACTAACGGTCAATTTTTAATATTATTAACAATAGAGCTGCTATGTCGCTTAATTCTATAAACAAGTGCTTTTAAAAGCCCGTTAACAATTTACAGAAAACATGACTTATTATGTTGTAGATATATTATGTAGACAAAATAGCAGATAAACGTAATAATAAAAATTTAAAAAACTCCCGACTCACAAAATAAGAACCATAAAAAAACCTGTAAACCTGTTTTTACAGGTTTTTTATCGTTCTTATTTTGTGAGTCGGGGGTTTTTTAAATTTTTCATTTAAATTTTATTTCGTGCTTTTTATGGGGGTAACTTTAATGTAATAGCGAATTCATTATTTAATATCAATATACGTATAATCCGCGCGCGATCAAAATGTGATGCTACCTTTTGGAACTGAGACGTAATTGGGCCGCCGGCTAGCCGTAGCGTCGGCAAACTCATGTCGAAGCTTACAAAACGAAGCTGTATTTTTAGTGCGACTAGATTTCTAAATGAGTTTAATTTTGAATGCGAGATTTTAATAACAATGAATATAATATTGTATGATTGTCTGTTTGTCCGCAAATTTTTGTGCGCGCAAAAATCAGAAACTACTGAAGGGATTTTGATCAAACTTGGTACGATTATAGTTCATAGTTTTGGGCAACACATAGGCTACTTTTTATTCAAGCTGAAACCCGTGGCTTCGCCCGCGCTTCGTTTTTAGGTCGTTTTTGGTCATATCTCCGGTTCCACTTAACCAATTACAACCAAACATATGGTAAATTTTTAGTCTAAGCAAGACCTTTTTAAAAAAAACCGCATCAAAATCCGTTTGGAATTTTTTATCGCTATCGATGGACGTAAAAAGAACTGAACGGATTTTGATGCGTTTTTTTTATTAGAAAGGTCTTGGTTAGACTCAAAATCTAACGCATATTTGATCACAATCGGCTGATTAGAACCGGCAATAAAACGCGAAAATCGACGTCCACGCGGGCGGAGCCGCGGGCAACAGCTATCTTTAATATACCGCCTTTTCTTATCTGATCTACATGGATCTACATGTAATCGTGCCAACGATACCGAAACGACGACGACGAGAGTGATAGGAGATAGGACGAACATCAAATGTCTGACAGGTAAGAACAGTTCAACCGTTCTCGAGTTTTTGCAATACTAACAGAATTGCAATTAATTTTTATTTATATAGATTAAAGATTAATAATGAGTGGAAAAAGGGGTAAAATCTTGAGTAGTCAGTCTCGCGAAATAGTTCTGGCATTTGATAGATATTTCAATCAAGAACAAAGTCGGTGTGAACACGCTAACGCTACTTGAGAACTGCCATTTTCGATTTACTTTGACAAGGTTCCTTCACATTTTCATCGCGCGCGGATTATATAGTATAGTCTATCAACAATTACTCAGAGCTAATGCGAATGAGTCACATAACAGAACTTTTAATTCTCAATGAAAATTTCTAAGCATAATATACTTTTTTAAATTATTAAAATCCGACAAGAAATGACGAAGTTATCAAAGATTTAAAAACGGCTATTACAAACGCTCACTCTCGCTGATTTTTTGTTGATGACGTCATAAGTCGCAATGCCCTTTGACAAACAGACCGATACATAAACGAAGAGCTTAAATTGAAAAACTTTAACTTAGCTTGCGGTATCGTGCTGTATAAGTACTTTTCATTTGATACCCAACACGGGTATATTTGAACACATTCAATTTTTCATCACCACTTTCACCCCTCTTTATCATTGAAATGGCTTAACCGATTTTTATAAAACACTAGCTGTTGCCCGCGGCTCCGCCCGCGTGGATGTCGAAATCCGTTTCAAAAACTATCCTATCTCTCAAGTTGTGCACTGTGCGAATTTTATTATAATCGGTTAAGTGGTTTGGGAGTCCATTGAGGACAAACATTGTGACACGAGATTTATATATATTAAGATAGCTAAGAACGCTTTCCCCTAACCCATCCTTCAAACAAAAGAAACAAAATCAAAATCGGTTCATCCGTTTGGGAGCTGCGATGCCACAGACAGCCTTGCAAACACACACACATACACACACACACACACACACACACACACACACACACACACATACACACACACTTTGTTTGGGTCAAATCTAGTAATTGAAAATTGACTCCCTTACTGTGGATGGATTGTTCTGATATTTGGTACATATTTTTGGTTCTGGTGACAATACAAGTTAATCTATTCTGTATCATTGTAAATTCAAGATGGCCGCCGCTGCAAAATGGTGGTTCACATAATATTTTCCCACAACTACCGCAATATGGATATCAAATGAAAAGGACTAGTAGAATATTTTTCACTGTAAACAAAACGAAAATACAATATGGCCGCTTTTAGTTCGTAAAAGCGTTTAACTTAAAACTATTTTTACTTAAATTATTTCAAATCAATTTATCCTTCTGCCTCGTATTCATCACTATCGTCGCAACTATCTGAGCTATCAATGATAACATCATGCTCTTCATAGAATTCCGCATCTTCTTCAGCATCATTCAAGCCTTAATACGAATTTCAAAATACCGATTTTCATAATTCCGAATGGTTAAAATTTTCGAATATAACAATTCTGATTTAGTTTATTCGAAGTATTAAAAGTCGGAATGTTGTGTTTCGGACCGAAAATCCTTAGTGTCGCCGCACACGGGCCACACGCCACAGCCACAAACGCCGTCACAAGTGGCAAGAAGCGGCCACAAAAGAAGCTGAAGCGCGCGACAGCCACTTGCGGTCGGTGGTTGCTACTTTTTGCTTGTTGCTACGCGCGTGTGGCGTGTGGCGGCGTTTAGTGGCCGGTGCGAGCCACAAGAAGCTAGCTGCGACGATTTGTAGCGTGTGGCCGCCACCGGCGACAACCGTGTGCGGCGAGTCCATATAAAATGTATGAAAATTACAGGAAATATGCCAGTGGCGGCGTTTTGTGGTTGTGGCCAGTGGCCCGTGTGCGGGACCCTTAGAGCATTTGACTCTTCGAACATGTGAAAATCGAAAAACTAACAAATCGCATTTACGACTTTCGGTAAAATAAGTTAAGTCAAGTGGAGAGTAGTTTTATTAAAACAGACTTGGTGGTGATACCGATATCCAAGCGGGTAAAGCCGCGGGCGAAGCCGTTGGCGGAATCTAGTCTATACTGTTATAAAATTGGGGATGTTTAAAGAAATACTTGGGTTATGTTATATGAACGATTCTTAACACGAAAAATTTTTTTTTATGAATTCTTGTCTGTTTGTCTGTTTGTGCGCGATGGATGGAAAAACTATCGAACAGATTTTGATGCGGTTTTTATTTGTTTGAAAGGCCTAGTCAGACTTAAGTCTTAGGCATTTTTGATCGAAATCGGTTGAGTAGAACCGGAGATACGAGTATAGTTGAAAAAGTGAAAACCGACATCTATTCGGGTGGTGCCGCGGGCGTAAGCTAGTTGTTAAATAATATAACAAAATTGACCGTTAGTTGAATGCTTGTGGGTGTAAAGACCGCCAGTTCACTTATAAAAGTGACTATGCATCGCTTAGATGTGCTAAGCACGCGGCATGTTTATATCGCTGACTGACGGTTTGACCACAGTTTTAAACACATCTGACGATGTCTTTTATTATCTATAAAGTATGATAAATAACTGTATACATTTCATACGGCAAACAATTGGTTTATACTTGAACATTTTTAACATGGTTAAATACGCGACTGACGTATAACCCCTACTCTACACCACATCTGACGGTTATTTCTCAGTTGAAAATGACCTCAGGAATCACCATCATATAAAGTTTCACGTGGCAAATAATTGCTCGGAGCGTAATTTTTTTTGACAACTTTACCATGGTGTCACCTTCGACTCCTCCGCGGGTGCGGGTTCTGACGGTCAATTCTGGTATGTATCAATAAAGATCTATTATCGTGGAGAATATCAACTCTCTATCGCTTGCTAAAAAAAATTAACGCTACCTCCCGTACTACTAGGATTTGGAATAAGTATCTGTCAAAAAAGCCGGTAACGAATTTGACACGAATAATAATTTTTCAAATTTATGACCACTATCCATAAAGAATTATGTAAAAAAAACATTTCGTATTTTTCTCATTTTGAATGTTACGGATTATGGTGTTCGATAACGATCACCATAATCTGTAACATTCAATGCACCGTAGGTCGAGTTGTGAATATGGGATGATTACTTTGTAAGCTGAAAGCGGCCTGACTGAGCGAACCGACTTAACAAAGGTCGTCATCTGTGACGACGCTTTCATCCTGATTGCAACCTCGTAAATTTCAACTTTAATTCGATATCCGTCACACTTTGTATAATTACAATCTGGCTATAAACGACGGATAGAAGTCCTATGTCGTTAGCGTAAACTTTTGGGTAGAGGCACATAATAAGTCATATTGATTATTATTTAGCCATTCACTTACTTGCTCATGGTACGGTATGACTTAATAAAAGGTATAAAGAGATTGTCAGCCGTATCTGTACTACACCTTCACTGTATATGAAGGTATCTATACTTCTAGGTATAATTAAATAATATCTTTTTCTTCTATATTGAACTGTAATCAATAAAAATCATTTTGTCTGTAGCACTTGGTTGTGGAAGCACCAACTCTTACAGAAAATCGACCTCAAATACTAGTATTCGAACTTTTGCGTTTCGTTAGATGAGTGAGAGCAAACGAGGCCTAATGATTCTGAAAACTCTTTCCCCGTTGAGATTCGATTTCGATTCGAGAGATTCGTAATTTATTTTCATTCCCTATTTCATTATGTTAGCATTTATGGTTTTCCTCCTTGATAATTATGGCATTATTAGTAACTACAGTAGCACTAACACAGATTTTCCTACTGACACAACGAAATTTCCATTTAAGTATATCTGTATCCATTTCTCATCAGATATAGATAGATCTACCCTTGAACATTCATCAACAACACCAACCCTTTTTTTATAATACCCTATATAGTAATACTAGCTGTTGCCCGCGGCTCCGCCCGCGTGGATGTCGAAATCCGTTTCAAAAACTATCCTATCTCTCAAGTTGGGTCGAACTGCACATGGTGTGCGAATTTTATTATAATCGGTTAAGCGGTTTAGGAGTCCATTGAGGACAAACATTGTGACACGAGATTTATATACATTAAGATAATGTAAGCTAGTCAGTAATATAATTTTAAATATTACCGACTAGCTTCCGCCCACGGCTTCGCCCGTGTGAAGGTCGGTATCGCCACCAAATCTATTTAAAAAAAAAACGGCTCCACACTTCACACATTACCCCATTCACTACTCACCTCATTCACTACGTGTAGAGTGGAGAGTGCTCCACTCTGCACTCCACACTCCTCTTTACACTCCACTTTACTCTCCACTCCGCTCTTCACTCCACTCTCGACTCTACTTTTGACTCCATTCTCCACTCCACACTCCACACTCCACTCCACTCTCACTTTAAGATTTTTCCGGTATACTGTACTACAAATAATAAACATGAATTTGTCACGTAAATCACCTAAAGGTATATCAGCGTCCGATACAGATTTATCGGCGCGTGCGAGCGAGCCCTCATGTACTCACCCATCTATAAGAAAACAAAACAAGCGTGTGCGCTTGGAAGACGACACTCCCACCGGTTCGAAGACTATTAGCGACGATGCCGCCGAGAGTATTAAGGAATTGTTAACATTGATGATATCTAAGCAAAATATGCGACTTGACGCAATGGATAACAGTATTCGGGAAATCAAGGAACAGTATTGTACCATAACAACTATTGAAAAAAATATCATGGATATTAAGTTACAAAATAGTAACATTCAGACTATAAATAAAGAAATAATTACAAATGTGGATTTCGTGTCTGGCCAAATAAAGGATATCGAGAAAAAAATTGATAACCTTGAGTGTGAACGCAAGACTTACAACGCACAATTCTTGCTTCTAGAGGAAAGGATAGAGACTTTCGAACGCAACTCTAAAAAGACTAACATTGAGATAAGAGGAGTGCCGAAAAATACGAAGGAATCTAAACAGGACCTCTATCAGATGATCACTAGTATTCTGAGAGTAACAAACACTGAATTATCTGAAATACAAATTAGAGACGTTTACAGATTGCCGTCGAAAGAAATCGCCCAAACCAGTACTGTGGTAGCTGAGTTTGGAAATACACTAAGTAAGGACCAGTTTCTTAAGGCCACTAAAAGGTATAATTTGGAAAACAAAAACAACGAGCTGAACACCAGTCATTTGGGGCTACCGGGATCTGAGAATGTAATTTACATTTCTGAAAATCTGACAGCAAAAACTAAAAGGTTACTATTTCTTGCCCGTGACTTGGCTAAGTCGGAAGCCTATCAATACTGTTGGATATCTAATGGCAGAGTTTTTCTACGCAAAACGCAGGGTGTGCCTGCTATTCTCGTGAAAAATGAAAACACCATTACTGAATTGAAACACTCAAATAGTGTGTGTGAAAACGCACACATAAATAACAAATGACTATATGTGTTCTCTGTATATTTTTATTACATAAGTTTAATTAAATACTGTATAACTAACATATTTGTAACTGCAATTACTTGTACATGCACACATATGCACACTAAACTTGCTTACTTCAATTACACACAAATAACAACACAAAAATCTATTCAAACAATAAAAAACTTACATATAGGCAAAACATACTCATACATAACGCATCAACTTACATTCAGTTTAATTAACTCGCACTCGCTAATACTCATACATCACTCAACATACAATGACACAAATCTAATTCAGATCCTTAATAAAGGCCGTACAAAACCCCATAATATAAACACTTTTAACATACTAAACTTGCACTCTCTAGCACACACAAAATACATATTATTACACAGTTTACTTTCCTATAATAATTACTCCACATATACAATATTATATTGTTCTGATATTTTCACCTATCAACACAATACACTAAATAAAGTTAATTATGACGTAGTAGGGCGTTTGTACATCCTAACGAAACGTATATACTCAATAATTTGTTCTAATGGCTAACATAATACAAACTATTAGAGATATCGACAACACGTCACTTGCTACTAGTTTGAAAGTTAAAGATATAGGTGAATGTAAGTTGCATCTTCGTGACACAGGAAAACAGTATACAGTCGTGGCGCAAAATATTTGCAGTATTAATAAAAATTTTGATAGCTTTGATGTTCTCTTAAGCAGACTCCATTTTTTACCGGATATTATTATCTTAACCGAATGTAGGATTGATGAAATGTCAACTTGCCCCATTATGAAAAACTATAATTGTCACTGCTCGAAAATATACCTAAACCAAAATGATGGCATTGTAATTTATATTAAGTCCGATATTGAAGCCACGATTACGGAACCAACTTTCAAGGAGTCAAACTGCCTAATTGTCAATATTGGTAAGGAATTATCACTTATAGTGTTATATAGGTCTCCATCGTTCTATTATATAAATAACTTCTGTGACTCTTTAACACGAGCAATGGAAGCTTGTAAAAGCGAAACTTGTGTCATCGTAGGGGACATAAACCTTGATATTAAATATGGTTATAAAGGCAGTCGCTCAACTAACTATCTGGAACTAACTAGCCACTTCGGGTATTACCCAGGACATATATTTCCAACCAGGATCGGTAACTGTCTGGATCACGTCATGATAAAGTCCAAAAAACCAGCTACAGTTATCGTCTGTGAAACGAGTATAACGGATCATATGACAATCATCTTTGGTGTTCATAGAGACTTACCAAGAAAATATAGGCAGAAATTACAAACAAAACTGGACTATGAAAAACTAATGCATGATATTGAGGGAGAGTCTTGGGACTGGATCTATGAATGCACGGATGTATCCGAGGCATTTCAGCAATTTGTGGATATACTCACGCTTAAAATTAAAAAGTACACAAGTACAAGTGTTTGCCATAACTCAGAAATTATAATCAAACCATGGATTACTAGGAATCTCTTGAAGTGCATTAGGAAAAGGGATTTACTACATAACAAAGCTAATAAAAAACAGAACCGAGATAATCCAATCATACAACTAGAATATAGAAAATACCGTAACTACTGTAACAATATATTAACTAATCTTAAATTGGACTATGAACGGAAAACACTAATAAACACAAACGGTAACTGTAAAAAATTATGGTGCGAAATTAAGAGAATATGTAACATTAAGAACAAAGGTAGTGCAAGTGCTGAATTAGTATCCAATGATAGCAATCCAGACACCATATTAAATAACGTAAATGACTATTTTACAAATGTTGGTCAGAAACTTGCAGAAAAAACACTTGAACATCTTAAGGTAACGGAAGCCGACTTGGCTAAAAATAACAGGCAATACAGCACTTCCTGCAATAAGGAAAGCTCTTTCTTTTTAAATCCAACAGATGTCAAGGAGATTCACGGAATAATCTCAGGTCTTAAATCTGCATCGGCCTCGGGTTACGATGGTATTAACAATAAACTGATCAAAACATGTGCACACGTACTAGCCGAACCGATAACTTTTTTGTGTAACTTAAGCTTAACAACAAGTAAAGTACCTAGGTGCTTGAAAACTGCGAATGTTTGTCCGATCTTCAAAAGTGGTGATCCAAAAATGCCTGATAACTATCGTCCGGTGTCCCTGTTGACAACTCTCTCAAAAATAATTGAGAAAGTTGTTAACAAGAGACTATTGCATTATCTCGAGAAGAACCATTTGTTGTCAGAGCAGCAGTACGGGTTTCGAACAGCTAGTTCCACGGAGGACGCAGTCACTAACTTAGTCGATTTCATTAGTCATAACTTAGACCGTGGTAATCACTGCACTGGCGTCTTCCTGGATCTGGCAAAAGCGTTCGATACGGTGTCTAGAAAGATACTATTGCAAAAGATGTCATATCTTGGAATACGAGGCAGTGCTCTGGAATGGTTCGAATCATACCTTTCTGACAGAACACAGAGAGTAGTGATGGACAATTACCGAAGTGATCTTACTACTGTACATTTCGGTATCCCACAGGGAAGTGTGCTTGGTCCTTCTCTTTTCATAGTGTATATCAATGGACTGTGCTCGTTGAATATTCCACAAGCAAAACTATTCACGTATGCTGATGATACGGCAATAGTATTTTACGGGGAAACTTGGGATGAGGTCCAAAGAGTCGTAGAGAACGGTTTGCAAGTGGTTGCGGATTGGCTTCAAAATAATTTGTTGACGCTAAACGTTGGTAAAACCAAAGCTATACAATTTGCAGTTTCTAAACGTTCTTCTCCAAAACATCCTATAGACCTGAAACTTCATACTTGTGCAAGACGTGACAATTGCGGCTGCCCGCAAATAGAAAACACAAGAACAGTTAAATATTTGGGGATACTGCTAGATGATCGCCTCGCATGGTCATCACATTTGGGGGCACTCAGCGGTAGGGTCAGAATGCTGTTACATATTTTTAAGCGATTGGGAAAAATTGCTGAGGAGTCAATCGTCAAAATGATTTACTTTTCTCTATGCCAATCGATCCTTAACTACGGCATAATATCGTGGGGTGCTGCTGCAAGCACCTTCTTAATGAAGGTGGAAAGAGCGCAGCGTGCTATTTTAAAGGTCGCATACAAGCGGCCATACAGTTATCCCACTGACCAATTGTACTCAGAGGTGGAAGTTCTCAGGGTCAGGCAACTATACATACTTTCTGTAGCATTACGATTTCATAGAACATCGTTAGACACTCTTACCCATAGACGTTTAAACCGTACTATAAAATGGAACAGAATAAAGTGCTTCAAATCGTTTGGTCAAAAATCATTCGGTTTCATGGGACCTTTTATATACGAGAAGCTTAATAAAACTCTCAATATACTGCACATGACTAGGAAGGTATGCAAAAACACCATCTCAGATTGGTTACTCAAGCTGAATTATAAAGTAACTGAAGACTTCCTTAAAGTTATAGAATAGCCTCTACATGTCTGGCACACACACACACACACACACACACACACACACACACACACACACACACACACACACACACACACACACACACACACACACACATACACACACACACATTCCCATTTCACTCACACGCACTACACACCATTTTACGACACACATTCACACTACACATACTTGGACCATACACAATTGCATGCACGTACACAACAACGCATGTTATGTTATTTTTATTTTTATATTGATTTGCTGATAATGTACAAGTACATATTGTCTTCAGTGCAATGTATTACTTAACGGTATGAAAGAGACTGGAACCCACAACACAGGGAATCCTAGTGTGGGTTCTAGGGCTATATCCCATGTATATCTTGTTATTATGAGACAATAAACATTATTATTATTATTATTATTATTATACTTTATTGTTTTTGTTTGTTTTCATTGAATTCTTTTGACTATTATTATCTATATCACAATAGAACGAATAGATACGACATGGACACAGTATCGATGTCATTTAGATAATATCGGAATTAAATGTTTTAGAATTCGATGTACACATTTATGTATTACTAGCTGATGCCGACAACTCCACCCGCACGGAGGTTAGTTATACTCGTAGTTTTTGGTCATAGCTGTTTTGCCGTTTAAAGCGTCAAATATACGCGACGAGATTTTACACGGACGGATCGGGACGTGAAGTTTTGGAAATATCGTTTCATACAAAATGTATGCGGCAGTGCATATGTCACGGAGACACGGACGGGCCGGGCACGTGTCACGTGCGGGGCGGGTAATACATCGTCGCCAACGTTGTTTTGCACGTCCCGCCCCGTGCGCGCCTCGTCACGTCCGTGGTTCCGCTGCGTATGCACTGTCACTCCCTTCATTCCGGCGAGAGGAATAGTGAAGCCTTGAGTCCATTATTATAAGTGGCAATCATGGACGATGAAAAATTAAGTGAATAAAAAAAAGAGTAGGTATATAAGTATGTTTATCAGCATTCTAGAACCCATAACACAAGCTAGTTAAACTATGCTTACTTTGGGTCTAGAGGGCGCTGTGTAGAAGGTCGTAGAATATTTATTTATTTATTTTTATTACCTTTAATGTAAGCTCTCGCAGGAGAATCGCATATAAAACATCTTATTCCTATAGATACCTTACTCTTGATTTGGTCAACGTACATTCCATTTTTAATTAGGTTGTCAATTTCGTTTACAAAATCATTTAAATATTCTTCAATTTGCTTTGGTTTTCCAACACCAAAATAAATAAAATACCAATCACCAACGGTTCTACATAAAATAGGTAAAAACTCTTTATTAGAAGTATTAAATATTGGAAGACCGTCAAAATTGAAATTCAAACAAATTTTACTCGGAACGTCAACCCATTTTTCTAATATAAGTAGTTTTTAAAGATTTAGTTAGGCCGTTATGCCAATATTCACCTCCTTGAATCGGTTTGATTTGTATTTGCTTTGCAGTACCTAAAATGGTTCTGGCATCGCATGGTAAAATTTCTGGAAATCTTAAGTTTATGATAGTAGCTAAATCATTCAATGCTACTTGAGCTATGTTTCTTTCTCTGGCCCAATTCTGTTGGCGAAATAATAATTTTTTTTTAATATTCACTTTCGCCGTCACTTGAACTGCTGCATGATAAAATGTCGTCATCAGTTGCAGAAGGTAAGGCTAATAAGTTACACCTGATATGATCATCATTCACAATATTTTCAACGGAACCCGGCCTTTCATTAGATGTCGACGGTATTGACGCTTGAGCTTGACTGTAGGTGATCTGATCTGTATCTATAATTTCATTTTGTTCATAATTTGTGATATTTAAATATTCCTGATCAATCTTTCTTCTAATAGCACCAAATCTTTTTCGCTTTTTCCACATATTTATAAAACAATCACACAGCTACGAGCGTTTATACAAATATATTAAATTGCACAATAATTCAAAATGGCGACTCTGTCACATATACAGATTAAGGCTGTACTATAGGCGTCATTTATTTTTATTGCTGTTTATTACTCTCAAGGACAGAAATAAAACAGCTATAGTCTGTAAAAGGGTGTACAATTACACCATAAAAAGAAGCTGTAGAAGAGAGTTTGCCTACTTCATAATACAGAAATAAGATTTGAGGACCACCATAATACAGCTCTAAGCTGTATCACAGGCTGTATTAAGTAAGTGACGGTATGCAAAATGCAGCTATTGTACAGCTTTAATACTAAAATGAGATTAAAGCGTTACAGGAAACTTAAAGCTGTACATGACAGTTATCATACACTGATTTAGAACTTTAAGCGTACTTTGACTCTTAATACAGACTTAATACAGTTAGAGCTGAATAATTACTCCTAAACCGACATTATAACACTAAGATATCTTTTCAACGCTCTTATAAAGCTGTAAAACAGCGTTAAGTGCTATATTGGCTGCTTTTTAGGTGTTCATTACGCTTAGTTGCTGCTTGGGCGCCACGTCCACGTTCCGTATAGCGCCGCCTTTACAATGGCACGGAGCCTTTCATGCGCGAATGCGACCTTTGACTAGTTTTTAACTGATTGAATTTGTTTTATTTAACAAAGTTGAAATAAAAGAGCATGCAAATTTTTGCTGAGTTCTTTATTATCATTATCATTTTAACAAATATTTTGCCAGATAGTCTTCACATGCGCATAATTAAGGGACTTTAATACTATGTAAGTTGTGACAAGTAGTATTCGAATCATTATAGTTGACTATTTTATTGGGATAAATTGAACTGTAGAATTGCTTCATGATATTGATAATATCAGTGAATCCCTTATGGTTGAAGTTTATAAAAGTAATGTATGACTGGCGAAAAAAGGCAAAACATAAAACTTTAGTGAAGCAAATAATATAAAAAGAAGAGTCAGGATGTCATACTTCTGTTGACAATTATTTAGCCTACTGCTTGGAGATCATTTCTCAAGCGTTCCATTTATAGTTACACATTTGATTACATTAACAACAAACCTAATTAAACCTTAACTACTCTCAATGAATCAGTCATTTGAAGAACTACAAGTCGAAATATACGTAAGTATAAGTATAAACTACGATTGTAAATAACGAAACCACTCAGAATTGTGGCACCAGTTCTTAGCTAAAAATAGTAGATAATAACATACCTTAGTTTTTATATTTGTTTTTCTCAGTTTATATTTGACTATTGCTCGTAGACTAGATTTAATAGCAATTCTATGATGAGATATTAATATCGATTGAACGATGCACCGGATATTACATTTCTATCATTTTCAACTGAACTGATGACATTAAAAACCTCATTTAACTTTAACTTTCAACAATTTAACACATCGTGCGTATGATTTATTTTATAAAGTACAAACGTCATAAAAGTGACAGTATATGGATATAATATGACACGAACATTAATGAATTGGTTTCACATCAATATTGTACAATATGGCATAGAATAATGTCTAATGAATTGCATAAAATTTAGGATTGCTACGTTAAACTATACGATGGTGTCTTTCTGTGCTGACAATGCAGGAGACCTTCGTCTCCCTGCTGACAGCGCAGAATAACTCCAGTAGGCTCTAGATATAATTAAAATGAAATCGTTAACTGAAAATAATTGATGAAGTGACTAATTAGAAACTATCGATACTTTTAAATTATTATAGGTACTAAATTTCTAGGACGGAAGCGTAATCAATTTCAGAAGCTATAATTATGTGTAAAAAATAAACGTGATTTGAGCTCATAATAAAACCGTATAAAAAGAGCAAGTCCAAAAGATAATACATACATACATATATTATGCTCACACTTTTCCCCTCGGGTAGGCAGAGACAACAGCCCGCCATTCAAAAGATATTAACCTCAAAGTGTAGTTTTACATCGATTGATATGATTTCTTACACTGCCTTTGACTTAAGTTATCCTAGTCGTGTATAACATCATTTAAAATTTCATACAAAACGTAATAAGAAATCTAAAAATTAAATATATAATCTTAATATTAAAAAGTATTCAGAATTCACAGACGTTCAATCAGTTGTAATCCTATTCACAGTAAGTAGTAATACGCAGAGACATATCTATTTGCCTGTCTAACGATAATACTCGTTATTAAATTTACATTATTTAAATTAACATCACATTGATATAGACATTTATTTTTGAGATCAGAATCAGTGTAGTCTTATATAATGTTGTTCTTATAGCTCAACAGTAATTAATAAAAACGACGGCAGAAAGTATTCAGAATTTAAACGTACAATCAGTCACAGTATAAAGTAGAAATACGCAGAGACTTGTCTATTTGCCTGTCTAATGATAATACTCGTCATTAAAACTTACATATTTAACTTAGCATCAAATTGATATAGACATTTACTTTTTGAGATCAGAATCAATGTATTCTAATATTATATTGTTCTTATAGTAAAACAGTAATGGATAAATATGGCAGCAAAAATTATTCAAAATTCAGATGTTCAATCAGTTGTTATCCTGTTCACAGTATAAAGCAGTAATACGCAGAGACTTGACTATTTGCCTGTCTAATGATAATACTCGTTATTAAACTTTACATTTTAACATAACATCAAATTGATTATAGACATTTACTTTTTAAGATCAGAATCAATGTATTCTAATATTATGTTGTTTTTATAGTTTAACAGTAATGGATAAAAAGTATTCATAATTTCAGACCGTCAATCAGTTGCTATCCTGTTCACAGTAAGTAGCAATACCTACGTACTGACTTGTCTATTTGCCTGTTTAGTGATGATACTCGTTATTGAAACTTACATAGGTAGGTCTTATTTAACTTAACATCAAATTGATGTAGACATTTACTTTTTGAGATCAGTATCAATGTATTCTTATATTATGTTGTTCTATAAGTAGTTAAACAGTAATGGATAAAAACGACGGTATCTTTTTAATGTACCTATCTATACGTGTAGCAGGCACGCAAGATACGAATGTGCGCGCCAGTCTATACACAACATGGACGCATATTTTTATGAAGAATGGCACAATTAACGTATCAAAACTACTTACTGCTAAAGTGGTTATATTATAGGTATAATATAAACTCAGAGACATTTTATTATAAGTGTGAAGTGTCAATGGTAGATTGTTTATCATTGGATATTCCGTAATAGCCTTGAATACCTGTAGTCATTAAAATTGACCTGACATTAGATTATAATGGTTAGTCAGTTCACTGATTCTCTTAGTTTTTAATAGAATTATTTAAAATAGTATTTTATCAGTCAATCATCTCCTGAGACTCCTTTCGGGGAGAAATGACCAAGGTGCTAAAATGACGATAGTGTGGAAATCTCCATAGTGCTGAAATGACCAATATCATAATGACCAATTGTACAATCGTCCATGATACCGAAGTGCTAAAATGACCATAGTGCTTAAAGTCAAAAGTGCTAAAATGTAATAATAATTAAATGTAATAATTAAACTTACATTTATTATAATGGAACATAAGAAAACTAATCATCATTTCTTATTAATCATTTTGAAATAAAATTAAACGTAATAAAACTAATAATCATTTCTAAATAACATTATTATAACTGAAATACTAGATCGGGGGCCTTCTAGTATTTCAGTTTTATATACACAATTTTTTTTAGAAATGAAATTGCTGAAATATTGTTTCTTACTAAATCACTTAATAGATTTTTATATTTTTTATCAAAAATTATATTCCTGTTGCGCCTATTTTTTTTCTCCGGATTTAACAAAATGCTTTTGATTTTGTAGTCATAATGCTTATATTCTTTTATTAGGCATTTAATAAACAAAAATATATTAGGAGAACGAGGAATCCTCGAATTTAATCTTCTGTGAAATCCTTCTACAGGGTTAGTAGTTCTATGTGTATCGTTAGCACAGCTTATTATGTTTTCTAGCATTGGGTACCACTGACGTACAAAATATTTTTTAAATTTGTCCACATCATCATTCTGGGTTAATATTTTGAATGGATGCCCATGCTTCTCTAGTGTATTCCGCAGGTAATAGAGGTAAATGAGAACACAATCTTGTAAAATTTCTACCATCTGTTGTCTTGTTGAGTTTTAGCTCTTTACTCTTTCGCCATATTGCATCATTATAATGATGGTAGCATCCCGATACAGATGCCGCTGGATACACCTTGCAAACTGCGTTAATTTGAGCCTGCTCAAAATCGCATTTGAATTGGGTTATAGAAACTGTTAATTTTTCTTTTATTAATTTAAAAAAACGTGTGTATGTTTTCTCGGTTTTGTTTGGAAGCAGTCCGTAGATGACAGGAACCACATTCGTTGCATTTTCATTCGACATTATATCCAGGTGTAAAGAATACAACTGGTAAAATACCTTAGGGCAGCAACGGAAAGTGCCATCAGCAAGATATGATTTACTTTTTGCGCTTTTTATAATTTTTTGACTAATCTTTGAACAAAAAATTAAAATTTTCTCGTCTTCTCCATCGTTGCAAATCAGAAAATTGCTCGCAATATCTTCTGGAATAATTACATCTTTTATATTTTTGAAATTTAACGATTTAGATTTTAAAAACCTCTTCCTTTCTCTATACAGCACTGTTTTAAAAGACTCGAATGATGGTACTCGGTGTAAATAAGCTTCTTTACTTTTTAGTTCTTCAAAAACTTTTTCATATATTGGTTGTATAGGTCCTAAATTCTCGCAAACCTTTTTTTTATACTTAGCTATCGCAATAGCCACTTCATTGCCCAAATTATTAGAAAAGCATGAGTGACATTTTTCTTTTAAAATTTTAGTTTTTGTAATATCCAGTTTTATAGTCGCTGAACATTTTTCACGGTTCACACATCTTCACAGGGTCGAGGTTTTGTTCACAGCACTCAAATTGTAGCGATAGCCACGGTTTATAATAGCTTCTCCCCCCTTTTGATTTTTTATAATCGTAAACATTTTTACTAAGTACTTGATTAATTAAATTTATATTCTAAATTGTAGTGTTCGGCATTCACCACACTAATTATTATTTTATTTATGTTTAAGGAAAATTTACGAGTATCGATTATTAAATAGCTATTGACAAGAAATAATTTCAAACCGGTTCAAACCGTATTCTCTGTCTACGGTTCAAACACTTCAAAGAAATTACAAGTGGCCATAATCTGATTATTATTTAAAAGAGATTTTAATGGAATACATACTAATGAGTTTGTAATGCATATAGACCAGTGCCGATACCTTTGAAAATGTTTCAACGTTATGGTCATTTCAACACCATGGTCATTTCAGCACCATGGTCATTTTAGCATCATGGTCATTTCAGCACCATGGTCATTTTAGCACTATGGTCATTTTAACACCATGGTCATTTTAGCACTTTGGTCATTACACCCCGAAAGGCTGAGACTCACTTGTCTTTTCGTTACGTAGACCATGATATCCGATTTTCAAGAAGTTTTAATTCACGGTACAGGTATTAAAGCAAACTTTTTTAATATATTGATGGCGGCTCATTGATATTTATGCGTTGAACTTTTGCGCAGTGGGTGGTAGTAATTATTTTTGGTTTGTCCTGATTGATGAAAAAGATTCGTAAATAAGAATTTTATACTAATATTATAAAAGCAGTAGAGTGTTTTTGTTTGGTTAAAAGCGCTAATATCAGGAACTCTAATCCGAATAATTGAAGAAATGTTTTTGTTTTGGATAGTCCATTTATTTAGGAAGGCTACTACCCAGAGGACTGGAGCAGTAATCATATATATGTGAATAAATCAGGCAAATTTTCATACATTATTGTAATACAGTAATGTTCGGATAAATTGGTGCCACGGGGCTAAGTATTCCATAGGCGAAGCCGCGGGAGACAGCTAGTACTTAATTTATGTATAACTATATTATATACTACCACCTCTAAACATCAAGAGCTGTAACTTTTCCGTAGCTGATGTGATTTTTTAATTTTCTAGCCGGCTTAATTTTTATAATTATAGGAATTAAATTATGTCACTTAATTAAATAAATCTTACTAAACGCGTACTTATATGACCCTGATATTTCAAAAACTACTTATTAAAATACTTTAGGCTTCTGAAACCATTGTGAGTATTCTGAAAGACTATTTTGAAATAAACATGAAATTAAATATGTTTTGTACACCTATACTATATTCGGTGCAGCTTGGCACAATATTATGTAAACTATAAGTCAATATCTCTTCTTTATAAACTGCTTAGGTGTATTTTACAAGCTTTTATTTAACTTACTCTGTTGTTTGTTAGTTAGCGAGTTTGATAGTTGGTTAGTTCGTATGGCACAAGTCTTGTAAGCCTAATCAGAACCACTTCCTGACGTAATATAGCATATAAATTTTTATGATACTATGAAGCTGGTCTGATGATGGAGTCAGATGGTGTCCATAGGCACTTTTCAACTTAATAAGATAAACCAATCGAGTTAAGGCTTATTCATTTGGTATTGGCAAATACTCTGATGCGAATATCTGAATATCACTTAACATCAGAGTATTTTGATCCTGGGGTATGGAGATGGCAAGTGGCCATAGGAATTTCTGGACTAAACAATATAACCACGTCATGTTAGGGCTGATTTGCTTTTACATCTATCTATTTTTAGGATTCTTCAAAAGGCAAAAACAGATCGCTTATAGGATCACTTCATTATCCGTCTGCTTGTTTGTACGTCTGTCTGTCAAGACCTTTTTGTCAGGAATGCGTATAGGCATCAAGTTGAATTTACCATATACTTAGGTACTTAGATCTGCAACGTCCTGAAGCTGTGAAAATATCAAACTTCTAACTAGATCAATGCAGTCGGCTATGTAGCAAATCTTACCAAACGCAAGAGTATCAATACCAAGTGTAGGTAACTGCCCTTCAGCTAGAATCATGAAATTTGGCAAGAAGCCAGGTTTTAGTACAAAAAGTCCACAACCCAAAAAATTTAGTTACCTATATCATAAATGAGATCTATATGTCTGTCTGTCAAGACTTATTAGAAATGCTTGGAGATATTTCGAAACCAAATACTCAGATTTATAATGTTTTGAAGCTGTGAAAGAATAAAACGCCTCCGTTATCAATATCAAAGGTATTACATCTATTCAAAAAATTGGAAAGGAATGAAAACCTATAGGGTACTTGTCTTGAGTAAGAATCATTATATTTAACAGAAAGTAAAGTCTAGGACAAGTAAAGGAAAAAAATCGAAAACCATCAAACTGACCAAATATTACTATCTATAGGATTTCGGACGCTTTGAAATTACACGTTTTGAAAATATAATTTTACTGGATCAGATTTGTTATGTTTACGCAAGGCATTTCGTTGGATTTACGCCTTCATTCTTTTAATGACCGCTGGTGTCTGAACTGTGAGAGGTCGAAAGTAGGACGCCTCCCACCACGTTCATCGTACTACTTGAATAAGGTAGCTGGGATAGACTGAATGCGCAAGACGTGCTATGGGTGCTATGGCGTTCAATGGGAGAAGCCTATGTCCAGTAGCAGCGGATTACAATAGGCTAACTGTTTTTTTATTAGTAATTGGCTCGCGTTTGACCACAATCTCACTTGTTGGTAAGTGATAATGTGGTCGACGGTGGAGCACGCTTGGAGACGGTGGAGAACATTTTTATCATTTGTTTACATTAAGTTCCAATTTTCGGGGTATAGGGTAAAGTTTGATATATCTGTTTCTTTGGTTGGGAATGAATACACATAATAATGAATTAATAACTAAATGCAGAAAAAATTTGACACTGCCTGTAGTCCAAATCGAAGGTGCGGCTGTAATATTTACAACTGATATAGATCCATACTGCTGGACCCCTGTCTGGAGTGGGAAGGCCGCCGAAGTACAGCGCCATCCCGAGCGGAAGATCAAACTTGGGTGAAACTCGCATGTAAAGCAGTTTCTTCTTGTCCACTCTGGTTAGCAGGAGTGTAGTACTAATGCAGAAAAGAATAGAATGATTAGTTTTACGTTCACTCATCCAGTTAAGAAGACCATGAGAATATTTTTAAGACTTACCCTCAAGTACCTACAGTGTTACTTACCCCTGCATATGCCCCTCCATTCCAATCAAGGCGATCATGTTCACGTTGTGGGTTACGTTGAGGCTGATACTTTCGTTCAGCGTTAGAAACATGACTAGTTTTAGCCTTAAAGGCAGCCCGAAGTGGGACATTGGCACGAGCTGCCTCAGCGCGTCCATGGTGACAGAATTCTATCACAGCAACTCCCAGTGCCAGTACAAGTCCCCCAACCAGAACGTAGAATAGTCCTGCCACTTCTCCCAACGTTAGTTCAGAGCCACGCAGTTCCTTTAAAAGAAAGATAAATTAATTATCAATGGAGACATTTCACTCTCTAAAATTCTAAAGAATATAGCATACTATGCCGCACTATACTTACAGAATCAATCAAATCGCATTCAGTCTTAGTAAACCACTTGCGTAAAAGCTTTCCCAACTCGCCCTCATTCTTCAGCGATTGTAAAGCGAGATTGACACCATCCCTATAAAATACTCACTAATATATTTCCACGCTGAAAACACTTGCATACGTTAAAGTATATGATTTCGCTTAAAATTTGTAATATTGGTTAAACATCTCGCTTGGCACATTTCGCAGTGAGCTAGCTAAGTTAATAAGAGATTTTACCCACCTCAGTTTTGATCCCTTTGGAAAACCTATTGCAAAATCTTTTACTCCCCTGTTTGTGATCGTTACTAGCATCTCACAAGGTCTGTTTTTATTGTTAGAAGAACGGTCAAGGAGAAACGCGAGCCAACCATGTTCGTCTACATCTGAATCTTGGGGGACAGCAACCTTCCTTGGAGCATCAACTGTATCCTGTGTACAAAATAGTATGACTACTATAATGTAAAGAAAATTAATTTGATGATAATATTCGGATTTAGTACACTCATGAAGTTATTTTTTTTTTAAATAGGTCACGTCAATATGACATCACTTCGCCCGATGGTAAGCTAAAGGTAAAGTCTCAGGAAGGGGGTCCCCATTACATACAACGATAGTGACATAATGGTGGCCCTCAACTTGACGGCCTCATGAAAGAAGAGGTGATTGTAGTCGCAGCACTACATGACAAAGCGCAGATATTGGTTTAGGCTACACCAATACCCACTGGTCCCACAAGTACTGCGACAACCATTATCTCAAGGCCGGATTGAGTTTTCGACAAAAAATTGATTAGGTATATGAAAAACAAAGAGTTACCTCTGGACACGTAGCTAATTTACTGTAAGACTGACTGGGTTCAGTTATACGAGCCAATGTTAGGTATGATGCTAAATTAGCCGTGTAAGATGATATTACAATCAAGGCGAAAAACCACCACACGGAACCGACGATCCTTCCAGAGACAGACCTTAAATATACAAACAAATATTGCCAGTATTTATTTTAATAATGCTAAATCTGTTATAGCTTTTATTTGTATTAAAGACATTCCAATTTGTAATGTTCTCTCACCTCGGTGTCATGTCACTACCTTGCTGCATAATGGATCCCACGGAAAACCACATAGAATTCCAAAAGCTAAATTCATTAATTACTGACGTCTGAAACAGGTTTAAAAAATGGTTTGCTGCATTGTTGACATATCAATATAAACATTAATCATATTTTTTTTATACACCACCTTTGTAGTTGCGACTTCAGAGTGTTCAGATGATTGAGTGTCGGTGAAAGAAACTACGCGCCACTCATAGGGGGAGAATCTTGAGACTAAGAATAATACAACACTCACGGCGAACAGACTGCATATGATGCAGAGCTAGAAAAAGGAACATAAAATTCTTTTACACATGCGAATTTGCGTATATGCTACATGTAGCTCTTTTTGAATAAAATATATTTTTTCATTATTCGTCTCCTAAGGATTGAAGCGTATTTTCAGCCTTTCCCCAAAAATGAAATGAAGAATTTCAAAGCAATAAATGTGTAAAATTTTGTATTATTTGAAGGTAACTTGTGTTAATTGCTGCAAATCAGGCGAGGTGAAGTCATGTTGACATGTCCAATGTAAAAAAAATTACACTGGTTATGTCAAAATCGAACTACCTAAAATCACAATACATGTCATCTCAGGTCTTCAAACGCCAAGGCGTAGGGCGTATACGGCATAGCTGAAGATACGGGTAAGGTCAACTTTTGACTTCACCCAAATGAGTCTTAGACTCGCACATTCAAAATCAGTTACTTTCATCCTAGCGGCAAATAGAACACCAACGCCCAAACAGATTCCCTCTTGTCTGGGTAAGGCTAGCCTTATTCTGACGTCGCACACTGTGAGATTTTCCTAATCTATCTCGATTTAATTATTTATTATGACAAACTAACGATTTTACAAATGGTTTAGTTATTTTAGATGAATGAAACATTAAATTCGTGAAGTAAAAGATAATATATTTACTAGATTTAAATATTTTTACTCGAAACTGAAAACAAGATTTTGAAATAAAATTAATAAAACGCGACAGAATTTTTTTACAAAGAAAAAAAAATATTAATTACTATCTGTCGGCTGCGTAAGGGAATCATTCAATTGACCTACTTATATTACACCATACATCAAAACATTCTTTTCTTGTTATTTGTACAGCCGTTCTAAAAAATGAAAAAAAAATGTTCGGGTGTCACAACTATGCGCATAGTTGTGACACCCGAGCATTTTTTTTTCATTTTTTTAAATTCTAAACGAATGCAAAAGCTCAGGGTTATGGCTAAATTAATAAATAGTTAAGAGAGGTGAAAATACCCTGAATAACAATTTTATTTGTCCAATTTACTTTGACGATTTTTTATGAAAATGCCCTTATTTTATCATTACCAATAAGATATTAAATGCAGTTAAAACAATTATCCTTCTAATGTAATATGTCGCACATACCTTAAAGTATCCAATAACAGAAGTTTTGTAACAATAACATTAATGAGGATATTTATTCTGACTCAGCAACTATCATCTAGTGAACACGTATTACTAAGAACAATAAAATGTACTGAGTTTAGTTCATCATCAAATCGAGCTAGATTAGGAAAATCTCACAGTCTGCGTCGCCCGGTCCCAGGGCATAACCTAACCTAACTTATATGACGCTAACAACTAGGCTCGCCCTTAAAAATGCAGTCTACGGCACGACAACCACGGGCTTGGGATTTGCAATCGTAACACTCGTTACCATCTGTACGCTGAAAGAATTCCAACCGCCAAGACAGTTATTATACACACCAAAATTAGAAGAGGCAATATAATATTTCTAACTCATCCAATTAACTCATGATCAATTTCAAAGCGGTTTCAAGACTTAACTCGTTTAACTTTCCCAGGGATTGCCCGAGTGTCATTACTTGGTATTTTATAGGTCACTACGGTTGATCCTTTCTTAGTGTGTGAGACAATTGTCTTATTGGGCCACCTTACACTTCGTTATATGAGACTCGAGACGGCTTGTAGTTTCGATTATTCCGAACCTGACCCGAAACCAGACCCCAGTCGCGGGGGGAAACTTGAAAACGCCGCCGATGTCTAGACCCCCTCGCAAAACGACCATTCCCAAATCGTCCACTTCCCAAAAGGACAACTCCTAAAACGTCCACTTCCAAGAATACACACCTACAAGGGTTTTACCCCTTCGGAGGAAAATGTACAAGACGCAAAATGTGCACGACACGCAAAATGTCCAAATATAGTTAATTTCACACATACAAGGTTTTTACCGAGTTTTCCACATTCTGCTCCGAAGGGGGGGTAAATGAGTGATCTTCTGTCTACTAGCTCGAAAATGCAAATAAAACCCATTTTGCAATGCATTCTTTTAGCATAATAATGTCTATGACTACCCTATGATGACTGACTACATTCGCGCGCACGAACGAGGAAACGCGTGAATGAACTAGGTTTAGTGAGCAATTTACAAAGGTAACCGCATCTTTTTCCAAAAACAAACAAAAAAAATTACAAAACAACGCACACCCAAATTACTGACTAGCTGGTTCAAAAACGCACGATGATGTTTCTCATAACCTGCCCCGCTGGCCGCGGGGTGGGCATCCATGAGGATTTCCGCACGAAAAAAAAAAGGTATACTTAGGCGCTTTCCTTTCGGAGATATGCCTTTAGATATGCTTCAAAGGAAGTATGTTAAACACATAAAAATCTTCTTTTGACAAAACCACTCTAGATGGTATGATTGTAAAATGATTATGATGATTGTAAAAGGAAATAGAAAAGAAAATTTAGAAAATTTGGTTTTTAGGTTCTTTTATTTTTGATCTCAGGAGAGATGCTTAAATAATAACAATATTATAAAATGTTAGCTATCAAAAACAAATTGGTTTGGGTCTGCCCCCTTGAAAGGGCAAATTTAAACTAGCACGCAGCAGTTTTGAGAACAATGTATAAATGCAGACAATAACGAGTCAAAAAGAGCATGTTTGATGCTGATGATGATATTTATGATTAAATCAAAACAAACATAACATCTCTCTAATTAGAAACTTAAAATGATTATTTGGAATCTAGTTAGACTTCGATTCTGGTAATAACAGTTAAGAAATAGTACAACCTTTCATACACTCGTAGCCACAGAATAAACATCTTACGCACCGACCGCAACGAGGAAAACTTACAATATTTGCGTTATTATATTTGCACCACAATCCGCCAAGAGGGTGGCGGATGCTCTACGAATACAATGGTTAATGTACGTTGCGTTGTACTATAGATACGTTGCAATCTCTTTTAGCATATCATATAGCATGTCCTTTGCTTTGTGCTTTTTTGTTTTGATAGTTGAAAAAATACCTGGGCATGTCCATTATACTCGGACATCGGCTTTGATGTTTTGGGTAGATTTATAGAAAAAAAAGATGGCTTTAAAGATGGGCATCGGTTTCAACATCTTATACTGTTAAGACCGTCAGTTCTATACCTCTGCAGGTGCCGCTGATAACAATAACGCGACTAAAATAAGCGAAAATACGTTTACAAATTGTACGCACCTTGAGTGTTGTTCGGGTGACAAATGCATGTGGCCTACACCAAAATTATTTATCTATTTTGATGAATACTCAACGGACTAAATTTTTGAGGAACTATTAAACGGATTTTGATGCAGTTTTGTTTTCTATTAGAAAGGTCTCGGTCAGATTTAAAATCTGCAAGTATCTTAAAATAACTGATATCCACGCTGGATGGCGGAGACGCGGGCATCAGCTGGTTGTATATAATGATATATAGGTACACCTATGTGTCTGTTTATTTGTGTTAACCGAATCATTTTCCAAAAAGTATGATGTAAGACATGAATAATATGTAAGACATGATTTTATTTGCAGTGCTATTCTCTACGGACACAGCGTTGCGTTTGTCGCTGCGACAGCGACGAACTGCTTAGGTGATAAAGTTCCAGGCCTTAATAATCGGGCACCGTGTCATGATAAAGCAGCCTATCACGATGCGTTGCCCGATTATTAAGGCCAGGAGCAACTGCTCTGCTGGATTTTACCTCTAATCTTTAATCAACTAAGCAGTTCAACGCTGTAGCAGCTACGATAAGAGAATAGCACAGCTGAATTTTTATTTTAAGGACATGAAAAATTACATAGAATAAATTATACACTCGAGAGCAATGAATCCGGGTCACTTAAACGAAGAAACTGGTTCTAACCTACGCAGACCAGGAACGGGCAGAACCAGGTGTACCACAGCACGAGAAGACCGATACTTGGTGAACACCATGCTTCGAAATCGCTTTCTCACAGGAACTGAACTCACCAATCAGTTTCGACGCCTCGGAGGAAGTAACCCAAGTGCATGGACAGTAAGACGTCGGCTTGCTGAATCTAACTTAAAACCCCTTAGACCTGCAAACGGCCCTAAACTGGAGCGTGGGCATCGTATTTCGAGACTAAGATATGCCCTGTTTCCTATTTTTGTTTTAAGGAGAGATCAGCAGTTTTTTTCTTTATGTAATTTTGTGTTAATAAAATGTATGGTGACTCATATTTTTTTTACTTTCATTTAAGGAGTATTACATTGTCTATTAAATACAATTTATTGCATTAACCTATCATTTTTAGTTTCCGAGATTTTTAACATTCTTTAAGTGACCCGGATTCATTGCTCTCGAGTGTAGTTAATAATAATTGCCTAATATATATGAACGGTCCCTACACATAAAGAAAACCGAGGTTTAAAGGAGAGCGTAAATTTATGTTCAAACCGCTCTAGAAATAATTCTATGTATAATCATAAACACTTTTTTTCTACAATCTTTTATTAGCTTTAGGAACTTTATAATGTTATTTATACATGTTGTCTTTTTTTACATTTTCTTGGAAATACTGATAGATGACTGTTTCTAAGTTAAGATTAAAGCATGTCAGCATGTCTATGATACCTTTTTATACGCAGGAAAGAAGAAAACAGAGTCCAAAATTGAGCATATTATAATGTATACTAATTTGAATTACTTACTACTTACACTCATTAGCTACATCGATATAATTTATAAAATCTTGTGCTTCAGAAACGCATAAAACATTATTTCTGGTGTTTGCAATATCCACCAATAACTTTGATCTACTGTTATTCATGTTTTTCACTATCACTAATATTAGAAATACCTACATATAACTAAAAAACGCCACTAAATCTTAAAGGATATAGCGATATGTATAGATATCCGCATTTACGACACTTATTCATTGTAATTACAATACTTGTTCTCTTATACGATTTGTAAATGAAGTTAAATACATAATATTACAAAAACTCATATAGGTGTGCATATGGAAAATCTAAAGCCAATAAGCAATTTAAAAAAAATGCAATTTTTGACAATCATGTCTTTATGTACGTAGGGACCGTCGACATAAAAACTAAATAATTTATATCCTTATTAAATTTTTTTAACAATTCATTTCCTTACCCAGATTTCCTTCGATAAAGGTTGAAGAAAACTGAAAATCATGTCTGTATCATTTGTAGAGGTCCTAGCAGGCTTAATGTCGAAGGACAGGAAGGGTTTGCTAAAATCAATTACAGTTTCCCTTGCTAAGGTTACGGTCATTGGAGCTACCGCCATATCGGCTTCCTGAAAGTTAAATAAATAATTATTATTTATTCTGTTTTATATTCTACCTACATCCTGTTTTCTTATGACTTTTTATAGTTGAATTGACACCCTTCCTGAGACTTTACCTTTAGCTTACCATCAGGCGAGGTGAAGTTACATTGACGTGACCGATATAAAAAAGCCATTTCAATTTTATTATGAGTAACATTTTTTAGATTACCTTTCTCATGAGTTCGCCAACCATGCCGTCCCAGCCACTGACCATCTTTGGATTCTCATTTCCGTATTTACCATCTCTGACTAATCTTATTTCATCTGGCAACAAAAAATAATGCACTTAGAATTATTTTAGGCCTAATTCACTCAAATGTTTATCTTGCACCCTTGTAGTGTCTTTATTTTCATCAAATTCCTTCAACAGTAGGTAGGTACTATGCAATCGAAATCAGTTCAATCTTAGTTATACTTTTAACTTTTATCCATTTTATATATTTTATATGTGATGTGTGTATAAATATATCCATTTGTCTATTGTAACTAAGTATTAATTTTTATTCGATCTTAATCAGCTAGATGAAATTCTTAACATGTCATTTCAGTTACGCGGGGTAAGTAGAAGACTGAAGTATTGAAAAAAAAATCTCATCCTATGTAAATAAAAAGACAAGGTATAACATAAATACAATTTTCGTACTTGATTGATTATGTTAGATATGGTTTAAAATTTGCATTCAAACAATAAAAATCGCAACTTACATTTGAGTTCCAACTTGTCGGATATCATTCTAGTGAGTTCCTCACAAAATCCTTTGTATGGTTCTACGTTGTCGGGTGTGTTTCGCATTATATATGGGGGCTCCTCAATGGTAGTCACTATATAGGTCTTATTGCGGTCATATGTACCCGGTACACTGAATGGAGTCAGTTTCGGAATTATTGGGACTAGTCCTTTATTGTCGTACCATGTCGCCACCTGTTTATTTAGGATAACGTGAACGGTTACAATGGTGTTTTTGAAACAACTGTGATTTTTGCAAAGGGAATTTACTTAAGTGTCAAAGATATTAACACAAAATGCACTAGATATAGACAAATGGGAAAGAAAAATAAATGATCTCGATGTCATATTATTGTGAAGGTTCGAATCAGCACAAGTTTGAAAATAGTTACTTAATATATTAATCTGTTTAGGTTCATAATGTTCAAATCCCAGAATATCCAGAGGTAGTAAAACGTCGATATTCCAGAATGTCCATATCCCAGAAGGTTCATATCCCAGAATGTCCATATCCCAGAATGTCCATATCCCAAAATGTCCATATCCCGGAATGTCCATCTCCCAAAATTCATACATCTCTTGTACCGGTCCTAACTCTTTACACACCTTTTTATTCAAAGATGCTATTCATTTGTTTTATTTCAGTAATGGTTTTGTATTTCACGCAAGAATGTGATGAAGTTCGTAACATACGTTATTTTTTTATCAATACTTATCGAAGCAGTACATTTTCTTCTATTTATGCACCTTCACAATGTTGTCCCACTCGAATTATTAACATTTTAATAAAAACCGGACATTCTGGGATATGGACGTTTTGCAACCTCTGGACATTCTGGGATTTGAACATTATGAACCTAAACGTATTAAGCATTTACCTTTGTCATGTCTCCATCGACGGTCAGCTCCATAACTTGAAGTGTAAAATTTTTTCTATGCCCAGCGTCATTGAACCTAATTATACCCGACAGGCCATCTACCTCCGTCTGAAGCAAAGGAATTACTCTTATGGTTGAATTTTACATCATATTATTTGTTACCACCATGTTTCGCGTAGCAACCACTTGAGATGATAAGTAAAAAAGCAACATAAAGGTGTCATATTATTTTCACATGCGTATTAGGGTAATTAGCAAATGCTTGAGTTAGAGACGCTTCACCCAACAAAATCTAATTAATTGTCAGAGGCTGCTAGAGCCGCTGCTCGCCCACATACCTACTATATACCTAAAAGCCAGCCCCCGTAGACAAGTGTCACAGCGTAAATCGCTAAAGAATCGAGTAGATTAGGTCGACCAATCACATCCAAGCTCGTCGCCGGCATACGATGCGTGCGCCGCGGCGGTATCACGAGCAGGGCCCGTAGCCAAGTGGCAAAAGTCTAAATCGCTATCGAATAGAATAGATTAGGTCGACCAATCACACTCCAGCTCGTGATTCCGCCGCGGCGCGCGCATCGTACGCCGGTGACGAGCTAGGATGTGATTGGCCGACCTAATCGTTTCTATTCTTTTTTTTTTTTTATTGGTAATAGGCACGCGTTTGACCACGATTCTGTAGCGATTTACGCTGTGACACTTGTCTACGGGGCCTGGAGTGTGATTGGTCGATCTAATCTATTCTATTCCTTAGCGATTTAGACTTGCGACACTTGTCTACAGGGCCAGTGCAGTATATTCAGCCCAAGCTATTCAATTTAAAATGTGGTGCTAACATTATTACATGCCCAAGTTGGGGTACCGTGGAATTATTATAGAGACGATCTAAAGTATTTTATGGTAAATGAAATAGCAAGAAATCACCGATTTTTCGCAAGCCAAATATGGATACGAACTTGACCATTACGTTTGAATAAATTTTATTCCTGGCATTTTATATTACTCTATAATTAAACAGACATAAATATACAAACGAAAATCATTTTTTCACTTCTTTAGACTACTAGCAACCTACCTCGCTTCGCTACGGTTTATATATGAGTTTTTTCAAACTAGCCTTCATAATTTACATTATCTATACAAATACATAAAACTAAAGTGCTAAAATAACTGGTTTGTTATATTAAAATAACTGGTTTCGATTTAATGCATGGCCATACATAGTATGCATTTATTCAGTTTTTAAGAAGCTGTATTTCTTTCTGTCCTTTCTGTCCGTTTGAATAAAATAAATTTTGGCACGGCTAACTGGAAATATTATAAGGCATAACATACGCTACTTTGATTTTAGAAAAAGAATATGGGCTTTACGCAACGACATATACAATACAATATATACGTATAATATGTACGTTGCTAACCATAATGTTATGGAAATAATCGCCTGCAATTGTAATACAAAATAAAAAATAATAAGCATCAATCGTTCGCACGCGCAAATAGGACTTTGAAATATAGATACTATCACCGGTGAATATGAATTTATTACCATCTTATAACTGCAAAATTATAAATTTTATTATACGCAACTGCTTATATTATTAAGTATTCGATTAATGGGTAATGCCTTAATTGATTGATAACTTGCGGTGTAGCCATAGTCCAGCCAATAATAATAGGTAGGTACTGGCGTGCATTAAAAGTTTCCAGAATGAATAAAAAACTTTTAATAGTCAAAAATTAATTTACTTTTTCTCAAAATCTTCTCCTTCTATACTCAGGTCTATTTTGACTTAAAAATAGTGGTCAAGTAACCCATAGAGTCCCACAGAGCCAAATTTTAGTGGAGAGCTGGGGTTTACCTTACAAATAAAGTTTTAAAAATCCGCATCGATCCCATGTGCGCTACAAAAATTATTCAGTGTCAAAGGTCAAAATTTGAGGTTTTATTTGAATTTTTCTCATAAACGGTAGGTTTTATCAAAAAAAATCTGAGTTAATGCCAAATTAATGAAGACAGCAATCTTTAAAATGTTGCCAAAATGTTAAAACAATTTGAGTCCCCTTCGGCCAGATTGGATTCCAAAGTATGGAAACCGGTTTCCATAACAGAATTATTTGTCTTTTAACGAAACCTGGTTTTCAACAAAAAATAATAATTCTGTTTTCGAAACCAATTTCTAAAACAGAAAGTTGCATCTTAGTTCGAAACTTTAACAGAAAGTTCTGACTTATATCCAATAGTACTAGTATAGTACTACTAAGCTTGTACTCTGAGTGCTCCTAATGCTGCATCCATTTCCCCAGCTGAGTCGCAACACTCAGATTGATCAATCGCTCTAGATTCCTGTTGCAAGATCGACAACAGACCTGCCTGGTCGAACCTGGCAGCTGCTTGATAAGCTTTGGAGTTCTCCTGCATGATGAAACAGTTGCGTAGTTGTCGCTCTTCAAGAAGGCTTATTGCATCTTTCCCCTTACTTAATCGACTTTAAAAAGGAGGGATGTACTTTAAATCCGGAATTCTGTTAGTTTTTTCCATATAGATCAAATTATTGTCAAACTTAAAGTAAATTTTTAATGTTGTGGTAATTTTTTAAATATTAGAATGTAGCCAGTTCTGGAAATTTTTTGTGCGCCCTATGTAGCGTTATAAGATAATACAGTGGGTGTCTTTTAAGATTATTTCTGTAGGCACATGTGCATTTGGTAGCATATACATGAATAATGTCGGAACATTTACAGCTTAGAGATGTTTTAAAATATACAAGCAGCGTCAATAGTTGATGATCATATCAGAGTATCAAAAGTTAGTATTGTGACCTACGAACAATGTATCCTATAGAAGTGTAATTCGGCTCCAAAAATGGCACCACATGAATGCATACCACGGTACTGTGGCGGTTGCTACGGTTATTATTTTTACTGTTTATACTTCTGTCAGTATATTTTTAGACATTTTCGCCAACCTTCTCTGTCTACGATATGACCGGTGGCCGCCATGACACGCTGCGTCGCCGAGCCGGCATGACTATGGCGCGACCAATCGCGTGCAAGTGTGCAACGATGGATAGTGTGAGTGTTTTGTTTTATTTGTCTTTTAGTATGCGTAAGTTCCTCCAAAATTTCAGCGGTAAATGTATAGAAGTTACATTCCTATAGGATACATTATTCGTAGATTGTGACAAAGTTTTAAAAGTAGGAAGTTAGCACCTACATCAATGTTTAAAATTGTGCAAAAATATGAAAGCATCACAATAGTAATGAGTTTTTTAGTTTATTCGTTGACACAAGAAAACCTATATTTAGGATTCTTTTAATATTTGTTTATTTCGGCCTCCGTCTCTTTTACTTTGAACGTGATGCAATTGACATGTCTTTTGGAAGGGATCCCCTTCGAACGCATATTTTTTTTATCTTAATTAATTTGGCTTAAAATTCAAAGGCATAAAAATATTTTGCCCTACCGATATTATGGTATACGTAGACAGTGTATAGTAATTATAGACTCGCTCTCAGCGTATACCCTAGAGTGATAGTAATAGTTTTTTGAAGTTGCTAGGCTATTAATTTTACCCGTAATGTAAGCTGATAAAATCTCATTTTATTCATGAAGTAGTGTATGAAAGAACGATCTAAATACGAATAACGACTCGAAAATATTTATAAGAAACAACTAGCAGTTGTACTTGTAGAATAGTGTGCAGGTTTTTTTTTACAATTTGAAATATCTTTGTTTTGGTGGTACATTTTTCGCAGATCTCACAAATAGTTACCTACAATATCTCTGCTAGGGTAGTGTAATCCGCCTTTATCTTTTTTAAGTTGTAAACTAGCATACTTTTCGGGTAACAATATAGACATTCCTTGGCATTTCAACTCTTTCTCTAATTTGTGGACAATAAAACCGGCTATTTGTTTGGAAAACTCTGTTAGTCGGCTTGAGTCCGCCAAATAATACTCCATGGTTTTTAATAGATCAAAGTCCCCGCTGCAGTTTTTCCTTAATTCATCATCAGAATCATCTAATAGTTTTATTCTATAAGCGGTTTTGCTGATTGCTACTTAAGGCGTAGTGTACGTCAGTGTCTATTCGCTGCAAAGGATACTTTTCGGATAACAATACAGACAATTATTCTTGGCATTTCAAAGTAAGACATTCGCGTAAACTTTCGAACGTATCATAAACTAGCTGTTGCTCGCAGCACGATCAAAGATCAACATGCAAAGATCTTTACTATTACTAATCTTCATATTTATAATATTTGTAGGATAGTAGGAAGTAGGAAGAACATAACTCAGGTTTTTTATTATATTATAGGTAGGTACACTTACTCGTATATTTTCCGCACTGCATTCTCACTTTCTAATTTGACATCTGTATATTTCCAAAAGGATGTTTGGGAGCTCTTCAGTTTTTACATATCGAACACCATCTCGTGGTTATGATAATATTTTAAATCGACCCATCAGATTCGAGCGTCCCTCTGGACTTCGTTTCTTCTCATTTTAGTCGGATTCTGAGCCCAGGCTCAAAATGTCAAAAAACCCTAGTACGCAGATAAGGACAACATATATTTTCCTAGTCTGTCCCGCTTACTATTACCATCAATTTGTATTTGAGCGTCCGTCTATGATTGTCACTGACATTTTGATGTCTTGTCAATATACTATACTCTGTCTACGATGGCATAGGTATCTACTATTTTCGTAGACGGGCTGTCAGAGTATACCCGAGAGTGATAGCAATAGTTTTTTTAAAGTTGCCAAGTTATGAATTTTACCCGTAATGTATAGTGATAAAATCTCATTCATGTAAGGTAACCCATTAGACATTTCCCCCTTACATACTCTTTGCGTTTCCCTCTCACTCCGATCGACCTAGGTAGGGCCATCTCCGATTTCGAGATGGTTGACCTCCTCGGGTTTGGAGTCCACGGTTCCCTTGTCTTGCCCCGGAAAAAGAGAGGCGAACTAACGACAAGTATTCCAAAAATGAAACAGACACCACTCATTTATATTTTTTTAATAGTATACATGCTTAAATTTTGTCAAGGACTTATAACTACCAGGTAACCCGTAGACATGTACTTATCATGGCGGCTGAGAACGTTGAAATTCCAAAAAAATAAGGTCGTTTACCGATGATAGGTGTATTTATTATTTTTCTTATCAGAACGATTCTCACATCCTAATACACTACCACGCCCCATGCTGTGTATATTATATTACGAAATAACTCGTTTCTGGTTTAATATTATGAAGATTAAGTCACTCATACGTTTATAAATTACACGTATATTACTAAAAATTTCATAAATTAGCTATTGCTCGCGGCACTACCCACCCTACCCATGTGATTGAGTAATCTAATCTGTATCCACACCGCATTCTCAGTTTATAATTTTGATAGCTGTATATTTTTCAAAGGAAATTTGGGAACTTTAGTTTTTACATACCGAACACCATCTCGTGGTTATGATAATATTTTAAATCGACCCATATGATTCGACCGTCCTTCTGGGCTCCGTTTCTTCTCATTTTAGTCGGATAGTATGTGTCAGTTTTGACTTTTTGGAGCGCAGGCTCCAAAACGCCAAAAATACCCTAATACGCAGATAAGGACAACAGACATTATGTCTATCCCGCTTACTCTTACAATCAATTTGTATATGAGCGTCTCTCTCTGATTGTCATTGTCATTTTAATGCCTTGTCTATATAGCTACTATTCTCTGTCTCAGACTATTTTTTAGGCATAACTATTCATTTAGACACACATAAATTATGTTAGTTCTTTCATTACGTTATATGTTTTTATAAGTGTCAGCATTCGTGCCTCAACAACCGTTGCCAGGTAACGTTGTTAAGCAAACTGAAGTTTTAAGTATATGAGAGATACCTTCCGACCCCATCATCAGACCAGTTTTCATAGTGCCAAATTATGGTGTTGTCACCGAATATACATAAGTGGGCATCCAAGATTTGAACCATACTAACAAACAAAAAAAAGCTTATAATTACAGATTTGTTTCATTTTTTTGTATATACCACTTAGGCGCCAGACAAGCACACGGCCCACCTGATGGGAAGCGGTCACTATACGTTAAAAGATGAGGTAAACTTTCTAACTTTTGAAACGTTGTCTTCAACTGTCATCAACTTTTGACGGTGACTATATGTGACGGTTGGGCTAGAATTAAAGACCTGAATGAACCATACACCATTTTAAACAATGAATACAATATATTATGCTTTGCCGTCATCAAATAAGTTTACACACCTTTTTGATCATCCTGGAGATTTTGTCACCATGGTCGTAAGGGGTTATTTTGCCTTTAGGATTACAGTCCATGGATCTGCTAAGGTTTTGGGTAGCAGTACGTCTCATCGTAGCACGAAAAATATCTGGTTTCTTGCGAAGGAGGCGGACGATAGCATCAACCAACACTTGGACTGCGTCATACATTAGAGCAGCTTGAGCCTGTTGCAAAATTTTACAGTTTAATAACTTCGTACAAGCTCATAGGTATTAGATACGTACTGCGGTGAAGTAGGTAAGTATTTCTCTCAATGAATGATTTCGACGATTATTGATTGTGTCACGTAATGCGAATTCACAACCGCAAAATCACGCTAATAGTGTCTTACATTTTAAATAACGAGCCATATTGATGACTGCTGCTTATTATACTTTTGATTGAAGTTGAAATGCTATAATTTATTCAGTTGTTTTATTTACGTATTTTACATAGGCAGCTTAGATAAAGTTATGAACTTACCGAAATAGATTCTCTTTTCCAGATATCAAAGAAATCTCTGACTACCTTACGGGAAAAATCTAAAACTCGAAATCCAGTTATGTTAATAGCACCAAACTCAGTGACTTCTTTCTCCCAGCGGTCGTCCATCACCTAAAACAAAACATGCATTTTGTCTCAACTCTTTGAATGTATTGCCGATTAGGCGTTCTGTCACAACTTCTTGTGACGTCCTCTTCTGGGTATGACTAATTCTGTTTTTGACCACTTCTTGTTGCATCTCGTTCTAGTAATGTCCGTTTCTGTTTCTGGGGTGGTTTAAAGGTGCTCCGTCACCGCGAGCATTCACGTGTAATGTAATATATTGTTTCATATTCATCAAATTTAGTAAATATACAGATTTAAGTACTTTCCAGCTAGAATGGATAAGGACGCGGCCTCTACTTAGAGGCATCGAGTTCGAATCCAGTCGGACAGCACCAATGTGAATTTCGCTTTGTGAAATTTATATGTGCTAATCACATGATTTACCATCAGCTGCTGACGGTGAAGGAAAACATCGTGAGGAAACCCACTTGTCCTTGAAGAAATTCTAAGGACTTGTCCGATCCACCAACCCGCATTAGGCCAGCGTGTGTGGATTAAGGTCTGAACCCTATCAGCTCTCTCGTTAGGGGTGAGGAGACCGGTGTCCAGCAGTGGGACATAAATGGGTTGCTTTTATTTATAAGTACTTTCCAATTTATAAAATTAGATTTATGGGTACAATATGCATTTTGTGTGGCCTCACATTATCACTCATTGGTGGGATCACTTGCCTTACGTACAAAGTTAACAAGCAGAGGTAGTTTTGAGAAGTGGTCATTTTGAGATGGGGTCATGTTGAGATGTGGTCATTTTGAGATGTGGACATTTTGAAATGTTTGTGGTCATTTTGAGCCGTGGACATTTTGAGAAGTAGTCTTTTTGAGATGTGGTCATTTTGTGCCGGTGCCGGCGAGAAATTGTTCTTAGGAAAAAACCTCGCCGATAGTTATAAAAAAATATGGCACGGAAATGTTCCTGCTTAAGCTCCATTATCACACTGACTTGTCATTTTGAAATAGCTTCCACTCTTTTTTTTTAATTTCAAAAATAGAATTGAGTTTGAAAGAGCACAAAACTTCAAATGCCAAAAAGATTTTAATTCTAATTTATTCAAAAGTATTCCTTTCTCGATATTTTCGGTGTGGCCCTCGTAATTATAATACAAATATTGTATGCTACAGTTAAAATTTGTTTTTAAATAGAACGCGTTTTTCCTAGTTAGAACTAGTTTTACTGTATGACTTTGTTACTACTAGAATTAACTAATGCTCAAATCGAATATCAGTTAAAACTAGTTCTAGACAACGCGTTTTTCCAAAACGATTCAGTTAAAACTGTTCCTGATCATCGATTGGTCGCGAGACGTAACCTGAGTCGACAAGAGTGTGGTAGAACAGCGTCGTCCGAGCGCTTTGAGCTTACTTTGTTCATTCCCGCTTTGTTTTTGTTCCGATTTTAATTATTATTGATCTGATGTATGAGGTCAACGGAGCCTTTCTCCGTGCATTATCACAAGTAATCCTTCTAACCTATATCTATCTATCCGAGTCGGGGCGCGCGGTGTCCACGAGCTCGCTTCGCACGCTCCCGTGGCAAACACATTCTGGTAGATAAATAATAATAAATATATTTATTACCATATATTATATTGTTTTCAATTTAGTTTTTCTAGTGCTAGTTTTAACTAAAGCTGAAACCTATTGTATTCCCTCAAACTTCAACTACTAGTTTACTGAACGTTTTTCTGTTATCCCGACTTGAACTCTCTCTCTCAAACGTCTTCATTTTCTTTCTTTCTATGCATTCTTTAAGTTTCTATTTGATATTTCCATATGTTCCCTTCTTTTCTGTTATATCATTTTTCTACTTAACCCCACTTACCCTATCAATAGTTTTCGTCGCTAAAAGACAAAATTTATTATCTTCCTTATAATTAATCGGAGAATTACTCACCAGTCCACTTAAAAAATAGTGATAATTCCTTCTTCCAAGTTGCACATCTCGTACATGTAAAATTAGCGCATCTTTAGCCAGTTGTGTTGTAGAATCTAGTATAACGTATTTGTTGCTCCAGCGGTCCAGGCGTTCGATTGCGCTCAGGAATTCTATCACATCGGTTGCATTAGTAACTCGTTTTACATTTGAAATGCGGAACGTTGCATTGCCCGGTTGTAAACTTTGGTACAACTGCTGCAGGCGCAGTAACCCTAAAAAAATATTGAGCGGTTATGATATTATTTATTGAGGAGTCCTTATGAAGTTCGATTTTCCGGGCGAAATATTTTAACTTTTCACGCATGAATATGACTTCTGCCTCCGTAGACAAGTGTCATAGCGTAAATCGCTATCGTTTCGAATAGATTAGGTCAACCAATCACATCCAAGCTCGTCGCCGGCGTACGATGCGCGCGCCGCGGCGAATTCACGAGCTGGGGTGTGATTGGTCGACCTAAACGTTTCTATTCGATACGATTCGATCGAATAGAATAATTTTGCCACTTGGCTACGGGCACAGGCAGCTTTTATATCCCTACGTCAAATAATAATATGTAGTGCCCTCTAGCGAGATATGTTGTACTTCTGGCCAAAACAATGACAACCAATTTTGAAAATAGATATAAAATCTCGAGTGAACTATTTTTTGCTAGATATTTAAATCTTACTACATAATCTGCATAATAGTTCGTTGTCCACAATTGAGATAGGCTTAGGAACACTTATGGGGTTTGTCATGTCAGTGGACATGACAGCGTTGATTGATCAGAGACATCCCCTCTAGGATACGATGGCGCCTATAACATCAATATCTGGCAACAATAACTTTGCTGTGTTATAGTTTAACGACTTGCACCTAGATATACGCATCCGTCATCCACCGACGCGACGCGAGTATGGCATCTAGTGGTACTAGTATATAATTCAACGAAGAAGTATCAATAGATAAAACACATCATTCATCACTAGTTGGGATTAACTATTAGGTTTTTACCATCATTATTTATAAATTAAAATAAATCATAGCATACGAAACAGTCTTAATAAATTGGCTTTCGTACTTTGCCGCCATTTTTTATAATCATTTTTTTTATACTATGCATCGCCCGATGTGACACTTTTGTCATAATTTAAAGGTAATATCCGTAAAAGATTGAAGCAGTGACGAAGACTTGGTGAGAAGAGGGTTGACATGTGGGTAATGAAGGCGTTATCGTTTGATTTGTCGAGACTCACCAACCTCTCGTTAAGGCTTGGTCCATCTCATAGCTATTCATATCGCGTCATAAAGCGCCCATTGTATGTAATACCTATAAAGAAATCACTACTTTCATGTGTCTGCACATTACTAAACAAATAAGACATAAATTGACTGATATAAATTGAACCTGCACCAAAAACTTGCTGCACTTGACAGCCCTAGTTGCGGTTTGGTGATAAAATATATTATTTAAGTATTCAAGTATTTACCGATAAAATATTTTATTCATTTAATCTGACAAACAGTCTACTCTACTGACTGTCTACACTACCATTTCTCCAATCTACTCTGAACCTCAAGCCCGTCTTAACCGACGAGAACAATGTCATCGGTAAACAGCATACACCAGGGGCTCTCTTCCTGTATATCCGATGTTACGGCATCCATTATCAGGAATCGATAGGGGCTTACCGCCGAGACCTGAGGGTGTTGCGACCGCGAATCGTACATAGGTTTTGTTGGCGCCTATAACTTTGTTCGTAGCAACAACATAGCGATTATAAATTTTACTAGCTGACCCCGCGGCTTCGCCCGTGGCATTCTTCGTTCCCGTGATATCCGTTTAATAAATACATTTATTTAGCCTGTAATAATTGTACAAAAATTGCAAATCAAGTGATGTGTTCGCTTTTTTATTTCTTGTATTCATAGTGTATCTCCTATGCTCGTACTAAGATTTAATATAATCTCGAAATAATTTCTTTATTTCTTTCAAATGTAAACTATCAACAAACAATAGTCAGTTTAAGCTTTTTCCGCACGATAAAAAAAGGCCGAACATTTAATATTGTTCACCTAAAATTGAAAGGCGTGTTGTTCAGACATTTTCGAGATTAATATTGTTCAGCTACTTTTAGCAATATATTGTTCAGTTAACTCTCACAATGTGGTGTTTAGCTAATTTTGTACTTCTACGTTGTGTATCTAATTCTGGCGCTAGCCTTGGTAAGCGACTTTTGCATGCTACGTAGTTCATGGGTTATGGAAACATGGGTGTAGTCATCTACTTTTGAGGCTGACTGTACAAGGATAATAATGTACTGAATAGCTGCCTACTGTCATCACTTACATAAATAGAAAACATTGATCGTAGGTATATCGTCCACTCTTTTCGTTCAAAAACTTAAACTCAATACCGGGTAAATAAGCTGGGATCGTTATTGAGCTGGACTTAAAGGTAAAGAAAAACTTTGCCATTCAAATTCAGTAGATACCAATTCCAAAAAGACGTTAGAAAAGTGAGTGCATCTCGAACGGGAATGCCTTCCGTTCACTGTAACTCCAAACAACTAAAAGTTTCAATGATAGCCACTCTAATAAAGTGCAGTTTGTTAACACAGTTTCAATCTTTCACTTTTATGGTTTGGGCTCGGGCACAATATAGGTACTGATTTATTTTCTAACTAGCCGATGCCCACGGTTCCGCTCGGGTATTTTGTAATGTGTCCGGTTCTACTCTGCCAATTGCAATCAAACATCCGGCAGATTGTAAGTCTGACCTAGATCTTTTATTTTAAAAAACCGCATCAAAATCCGTTCGGTAGTTATTGCATCAATGGTGAACTTTATTATTACCAGACTGCTAAGAAGGGTTATGTTTTTCGCGCGTATCTTGTATGTATGTACTTATAATGTATGTACGTTTGTAAGATTCCTTATTACCTCATATCTTCCAAACCACTGGACGAATTTCTTAAATTAATATATCGTTAGATTCGTCTCGGTAACCCAAGTGTTCTTAGATAGGTGACGCGAAAAAAAACCGACATGGCCGCTGTAATACGCTATAGTTTAGAGGGGAAAAAAGTAACAATAAATTGTATACGGCAATATGGGTATCATATTAAGGGGCTATCACGAGGATTTCAGAAAGGTACCTATGTCATGACCAAGTTTAAATTTAAAAGATGTAATTTTTATCTATATCTACAAGTTACACGCAGATTGAGGTTTGTAAACTTAGTGATGAATGTTCACGAAAACTAAAAAGTTTGAAATAAAAAAAATAATTTAAAAAAATCTAAAAACCCGACTGCGTAAAAAGCTAAAAAGAAAAAGAAACAAGCACTTAGATGTCCTTTGGTCTAGAAACATAACAACCACGGAGCACATTAACCAGTGGAGAGAGTATGGGCATGTTTTTGTTCTAAATCAAAGTCACCAATTCGCGGCGGGGGGAGAATGCGTTTCGCCCTCTGTGATTGGGTGACGAATTGACAAACAAAATGACAACTCAATAGCTAGGGATTCCAAACAAGTAATTAAAAAAGTATCGATATCGATAAAATTGTTGACTCATTCGTAATCTATAATATTATTTATTAGAATTTGTTTGCGATATAGAATTGTTTAAAACATGAGAAAAAGCGGCAGCTTAGTGGTTAAGAAGTCCGCCTTACGATCGAGAGGCCCCGGGTTCGAATCCTGGTCATTACACTACCGACGTGAACCCACTCCTAACACAAGCCCTTGAGCTTAGCTGGAGGGGTTAGAGGGAATATTGGTAATAATTTCGGTTGTTAATATTCTTTATAAAATAAAAGAAAAGGTTATTAAATTAAGAAGACTTTATTTACAAAATATTTTTTACTGGTTTTTAAAATGAATCAGTTTCGAATATGTTTTTCTTATATAATCTTTTGGATTTGTATTATTTTTCGTTATAAATGTTAGTCGCGTGTCAATATATTTTTTTGCTACACATGAAGCTAAATCAATTAAGTGGTTTGTTGATTCTACGTCAAATTGATGGAAGTTTATATCTGGGAACAAATTATATCCTACAAAAGATTTAAGAACAACCATTGTGAAGTAATCTGAATTATATTTTGACGTTAAAGCTTTTCCGCCGCATTCTGCCAAGGCTCTTTTGATGTAAATTTCACTGCGTTGACATATGGTTAGTACAGTTTTTGATGCATACATTAGTTTGTCTCTCATATCTTTCAGATATTGTAAGCTATCTTTATTTTGCTCTCCAAGCAACGCCCCAATACATATTTGGCATCTAATTTTTTTTATTAAAGCGTGGACGATGTAACCCGCTATGTATTCAACCACTTTGGTGTTGAAATCAGTGAAACAGAAGTCTTCTTGTAACTCAACATCGAAATCGTCAGTGGTTTCTAAAACAGTATCTTGATCCTTGCGCCGCGTACTAATATTAATACGATCTAAAGCGGATGTACATTGTAAAATCGAAATTTGATTAAGGGCTCCACAATTACCGGTTCCTGTATTCTTGATTTGAGCATAAGTCAATAATTTTTTATAGATGCTCTCAAATACTCGAGCGGTTGGGTTGTTATTTGATCCACCGTGACTTCTAACACTGCCAAAAAAGTGTTCAAGGTGGTCCTGACTTATTTTGTGCAATGGCAAATACTTAATTGGGCATTCCTTATTAAGAACCAACTCCTGAATTAAATGTTTGGCGCTATCAATGCAAACACAAAATCCCAGAAATCCGGTATGTCGTGGAGAATTAATAAGCTTAACAATTTTTTTATCATTTCCTTTCACCAATTCAGTAGAAAGTTTCAGAATTTCATTTTTCACCATGTCTAATTTATGCGTTACGCAAGTAGCATTCTCTTCATTTACTGCTCTCTTGAAGTCATAACCATGAACATGCGAGTCCAAAATATCAAATAGATCATTCATCATCTTTAAAAAATCTATCGTCCCAGTAGTTGCCTGAAACTGTGGCAAATGAAGCTGATTTTTACAAAAATAAAGAGCATCTGCGACACTCTTGCTAAATATCTGAGTTGCTAGACTCACTTTCATAATTTTACATTGCTCAAAAAGCATCTAACTTGGCAAGGTTTTGTAGTAGTGGGGCCCACACTACTCCAAAATCAGGCCACGTTAGATGCCGCGCACTATACATTTTTTACTGTTATGTACAAGTTTTTTACCAGTATTCCTACACTTTTGCGAGGAAGGCCTGCATAAGTAAGTCTTAAAATAAAGCAATAATGATACAAAAAAAAATAAGGAAACTATAGGAAGAACATTGAATAAATAAACCTATTTTAAATTCTATCGATATAAAATGTCGCGATGCTGCGAACAGAACTATCGAGAAAAAAAGGGACAACTGCTATATGCAATTCAATGTGCTAGAAAGAGAGCAAATATTTGATTTTATTTTTCGTTGTTGAAATTGTTGTTTTATTAAATGGAGTAAAAAACACTTACCTGTGAAATGTTATCCCATCTTTCATGTAACTTGACATTGTAGTAGACTTTCCACACCATTTAATTGCACAACTAGGCATTGTTTCTATTTTTATTTCCTTTTAAAACGGGAGCGCGTGACGTTCGTACGTCAACCTACAATTTCTGCGACTGATCAAAATTTCGCAGCATACACTTCATTTAGCGTATGTTTAGCGACTGCGGCAGCCCCGCACGCTCTCTCCACTGGTTATTGTGCTCCGTGATAACAACTGAACAGTCGGGATCCATTATTCGACAGCCAATCTAATTTTTCAATGGATCCCGACTGTTAAGTTGTTATGTTTTTCAATTTCTACAGCGGTAGACCTCAGGCTCTCAGTCTGACGCCCCCGTCAGAGGGTTTTTAAGCCTGGTTCGATAGGCCAGGGCTGTAGGGAGAAGGAAGCATGTGTGTACTGGTAAGGAATGATGCGACGTGCCGAACCGCGTAGTTCTTGATGGAATTGTTTGCACCGTGTGAGTGTGATACCTTGACTTTTCACAGCCATTCAGCTTAAATATATCGTGTTAAGTATTTGTCTGCTACTATGCGATATAAATTTCGCCGCTTAAACCAGTAAAAGATAAATGAAGCAACCAAGTTTTTTTAAGCATTTAAATTGTTCATTTTATTTTTACTTTTCACTTTTGTAATCTCCTTCGAAATTGCGCATGAAACAGAAAATTTTAGAACACATCAATTATTTTAGTATTCTACGCGGACCGAACTGCAGGTAAAGTTTAGGATTTGGATGAGAAGTTGTATTCATCGGCGTAGACTTAGTTTGTTCTTATTTTACGAGTATATTATAGCTACTTATGACTTATTTTAAATTAATATTAATATTTTATATTACTTAACCGCGGTAACCTAGTGGTCTGGGTAATGGACTGCTGAGCCGAGGTCTCGGGTTCGATCCCAGGTTCATCATGACACACACCAATGACTTTTCGATGCATTTCAAAGTTGTGTGTATTTATCGCAGGTTTATAAGTGCCGGTTAATGTCAATAGGTTCGCCACATATTACATTGGGACCTAAACATAAACTGGCGAAATGTGGGTGCTAGCACCTCTGCCTACCCCTTCGGGGATATAGGCGTGAGTAGACTCATGATATTATTTTATTCTACTCTTTTGACGAAGTGAAATCGTCATAGTTTCAAATCATTAAATTTAGCTAGTTAAAAGCTAACACTACAAAAACATAACTGATGATTAATTATTATTACCGACTGTGAAGCATGTAAAACTTGACGTGTAAAATTATGAATAAATGATATTTATATATTACAAACTACGAGTATACCTTTACTTAAAAAAAAGAACCATCCCGAACGAGGCTCGGTCAGCCAAGTTTTTACATACTTATTATGTTTACGCGCCCTCAGTCATTACCAACAAAGAAATTGACCATCATGAACTTTAGAATAGCTGTAAGCAAGAAATCAGTTTCGTTTTATAAAGAAAATTATCTTCGACGAACACTGGGAGGGTTGTCGGGGTAGACGGAATTCCGGCGTTGTCGCTCGTCCAACGTGATTCCTTTGCAGACATGATTACGCCTTTTCTTATATTGCGCGAGATGAATAGAAGCTCCGACGCTGGCCAAGAAGTCAATTGCTCACGGTTCGTGACATAAGGCAAAACGTAGCAATCATTACACAAATCCACTCATTGTCGATAAGTTTGATTTTCGTTTGCAGTGTGTTAATGTCGTTGTTTCTAAGTAAAAAGATAAGAGAATTATCGATGTACCTGAACAGGTAGTTATTTCTTAAAAAATCTTTTATATCACAGACCATCCAAAACTCGGTCAAGTTGGCATCTAAACATGCCGGAGCTGTACTTCTCTGCCGATTTGAAACACAATGAACTTCTTTTTAAGGGGTACTTAAATATTATTTAATCCGATACCCCTGAATTCCTTTTTTCTTAAGAAAATATTTGAATGTATCATCAAAAATACAGAATTGCACAATAACTATGCAGACAAAATAAATAAAATTTAGTATAGGTACCTACTGTTCAGTAAATAAGGAAAACCTCTTTACTATGTTATCATCTGTTATCTCAATGGTAATCTCATAAATTGGAATCACAATAAAAATGATATCTATTTTATGGAAACTCATTATCTATTAGGTAAGCTTCATTAGTGAGTGATGTCGACGGAGCTCCGTTTGGCGAAGATCCTATTTCTTTATTACAAGTAACCTAATACGCCAAAACCCTTCTAAACTGTATCTATCTGTGTCCACGAGCTCGCTTCGCTTACTCCCGCGGCAAATAAATTTGTGGAATGGAATTTGGTTGTGGATATAATCCAGACATTAATAAAAGCAGTTTTAGAAATCAATTTTGGAATTTCTGTTGCAATTTTTGATAATTTTATTTTTACTTCACTAGTTTATGATTGAATGCCAGCCACTCGCATCAAAAAAACACTACAAATAAAAAAATAACTTTGCTCATTTGTTAAAGAAATTTCAGAACATTTTTTACCGTGTTGACCCATGGTTAAAGTTTAGTAATTAGGTAGTCGTAATAAATATTAATATCTATTACAACTTATTAGTAAACGTTAATAATTTTAAGATCAAGAGACGAATCTACGAGTGTAAGTATCAAATGTAGTCAAATAAAATGAAATACTTACTATATTCTTTTTTCATTGTTGTGAATTTGTTTGTATTTGCATATACATTTTCTAATCGCGATAGTAGAGAAGCCACATTATTTTCTAAAGAGAAAATAAGGCAAAATCCTGACCATTTATGTGAATCCGCTATCGGGCTTCAAAGCATCAAAGGGAAAGCTTCTTATCTCAAGACATCGTAAGAAAGTCAAGAGTAGTGTATCTACGAAGATTCCTTATTTCAAAAGTGATTATATATTTATGAATGCCGCGCGATACCCGGTAAAGTAGTGTACGAAGGTTTCCCCTATCTCTTCCCTTGGGTATCGATTTAGGCCACCAAAGAATATTATGGTTGTTCTCCAATAGTAAATAAATAGTTCATGAAAACTGAAAACTATAATAGCAATAAGGGTGTTAATATGGGTCCTATGCCTTCGCTGCGATAGATACACAAGCGGCGGTTAAATCTTGTGTTTGCCAATACACATTTTTTACATACTTATGCCGTATTACTATAATATTTGCTACTTGCAATAACAGCCAATTCTGTAGCACTATATCTTATATTTTATTTAATTGTGTAATATTTTTCAATTCGCTGAAAAGCAAAAACGTTGGACGATAATAATGTTTTTTCTTAGCAACCAAATAAAACTCTAAGGAGTCGTCCTAATTGGCCACAATCGTACGATAATGGTGCGATGCGTTTTTTCGTCTCCGATCAAAGTGATCGTGCGATGACCCAACAGCTCCCGTAGACAAGTGACAAAAGTCTAAATAGCTAAGGAAACGAATAGATTAGGTCGACCAATCACACTCCAGATTTTTCTGATAATTAATAACAGCGACTCTATGAACTTCTGGTTTGTTTTGCTGATATTGAGTTTCATATTTTTTCACCTGTTTCTGTCTGGTAACATGCTCAAAATGTGCAGGAGCTATAACTAAACGAAAGCTCGAGAGTTTATTTTGAATTTGGACACAACCGCTTGTGTAATATGATTACAAAGGCGTTTACTTGGCTAAGGGGTGACGCTAGCTTGTTTTATTCAGGATTTACGTAAATCCTTCCTATTCTGCAGCGACAATACATTGGGATCACGTCTCTATTGTTGCTTGTATTGAGTTGACGATTAGGGAGTTTCAATAACAGACCGCAACGTTTGCCTAATCTATTACTGTCATAAAGTCACTTAATATACTCACTACACTCGAGAGCAATGAATCCGGGTCACTTAAAGAATCCTAAAAATCTCGGAAACTAAAAATGCTAGGTTAATGCAATAAATTGTATTTAATAGACAATGTAATACTCCTTAAATGAAGGTATTAAAACTTCTTAGTTATTGTAAAGTTATATCATAAAAAAATCAAATTTGAAAAAGGGCCACTTTCGAAGATGGAACTACGAAATTACAGCATTTGGTTTTGCTTTTGTTTGTAATCTGTCATTTATGTGGGTACATAAACCATGTTGATAGTGCTCTATATTCATTATTCAAGCTGAAATTATGTCGCTTACGCCTGAAGAATGCACCAGAATACTTACAATGCTGGAAACCGGCCGGAGTCAGCGCGATACAGCCAGGACTGTCGGTGTGTCGCTGTCAACAGTACAAAGAGTTCTCCGACGTTACGAAGAAACTGGTTCTAACCTACGCAGACCAGGAACGGGCAGAACCAGGTGTACCACAGCACGAGAAGACCGATACTTGGTGAACACCATGCTTCGAAATCGCTTTCTCACAGGAACTGAACTCACCAATCAGTTTCGACGCCTCGGAGGAAGTAACCCAAGTGCATGGACAGTAAGACGTCGGCTTGCTGAATCTAACTTAAAACCCCTTAGACCTGCAAACGGCCCTAAACTGGAGCGTGGGCATCGTATTTCGAGACTAAGATATGCCCAGAGCCACGAAAATTGGAGTATTGAAGATTGGTCAAAAGTTATGTTCTCCGACGAATCAAAATTTATGCTCTACAAGCACGATGGAAGACACAGAGTGTATCGAAGACCAGGGGAAAGATTCAAGCAAGCATGCATCGAAGAAAAAGTAGCCTACGGTGGTGGGTCTGTACTTGTGTGGGCCGGAATTTCTTCTGAAAGTCGCACAGAGCTGGTGATCATAGAAAACGGCTCTTTAACTAGCGTAAGATATGTGGAAGAAATCCTCAATGATCACGTTGGTCCATTTATGGTCAATTTAGGTGAGGATGCTATATTTATGCATGACAATGCCCGACCTCATACAGGTAGGATTGTGAATGACTACCTTCAAGAGATGAACATTACTCGTATGGAGTGGCCAGCGCGCAGCCCGGATATCAACCCGATCGAGCATGCTTGGGACGAGCTAGGCAGATGCGTAAAACAACGAAACCCTCCCCCAATCACGCTTCGTGAGCTCAAAATTGCTCTCACAGAGGAATGGGAGAATATTCCCCAAAATCGTATAAGGAACTTGGTGTACAGCATGCCAAACCGCGTAAACGCAGTAATGGAAGCACGAGGAGGCAATACGAAGTATTAAAATTCAAGAAAATCGTAATAAAGTTCAAAAATTTCATGTTTCCTATTTTTGTTTTAAGGAGAGATCAGCAGTTTTTTTCTTTATGTAATTTTGTGTTAATAAAATGTATGGTGACTCATATTTTTTTTACTTTCATTTAAGGAGTATTACATTGTCTATTAAATACAATTTATTGCATTAACCTATCATTTTTAGTTTCCGAGATTTTTAACATTCTTTAAGTGACCCGGATTCATTGCTCTCGAGTGTATTATGCATCACTGAAGACTCATTGAGTGTAACTCGATTATGTACAATGTTCCTGTGTTAAATTAATTCATGCCACTTTATTTATGAGCTAAATTAATGAATTGTTCTCTGAAAAATATTTCATGCATTTTACGTCCTGACATCAGTAGGTAGCGGGAACGGAATCAGACATCCATGCGGGTGGAGTCGCGGGCACCAGCTAGTCAACAATAAACGACATAACAATAATATTTCTATACAACTGTTGTTCAGTTGCGATCGATGTGCCCGAACTCGTTCAGAATGTACATCTGTGATACCAACACGACTGTTATATCAATCTCTCACTTACAAGGTGACCGAAAGACATTTTTTTAAGTATTATTCGTCCATTCTGGACAGGCTAAAGCTCTTTAATATACTGACTTTTCTTATCGATTCTCCTTTGTATATTAATCATCAACCGTCAATATAGAAGATCTTAGAAGTTCGAACTGTATTTAGCGTAGAACCGTACTCGACACAATGAATGTGATCGTAAATGATCTCCTTGCACGTTCATCAATAATGTGACACCTTTAGTATAATAACAGATTTGGTAGAACAGAGCAGTATATTTGTTACAATAAACCACGATATTCAGGTATCCTTTGATTAAATAGCAAATAAATTTCATAGCAGTCATGAAATGTAAACATTTCTGACACACCCATCACTTCAATACGCTGGCAATGTATTTGTATTATACGTAGTTCCGTAACTTTCGTGATAATATTCGAGTCTTATTCGAAATATTTTACACTAAGATCCCTCTGCTGACGTCTTTCATGTGCCAGCTTGGCTCAATGACACTTCGGAAAAAGTGAAAAAGTTTTATAAACTAAACTGTACGTCTCTTGGGTGATGTGATGACAGATACTTTTAATAACAAACAATATCTTCCAAGACTAGCGTTGCAAGTCTATTAAATTTATGGAATTCGCAATATTTCATTGATATTTAGTACAAAAAATATAGTGATAGTCTTATCACCATATTTTTCATATCGTTTCAGTTTTATAGTGTAGGTAGAAACATAGCTAAAGTATTTTCATAATAATTATGAGGTTAAGACAATCCTAGAAGTATTTTCAGTTCATATACTCAGTTCATATTGTGAATTATTAGCCACCATGTTTTTAGTGACCGAACTTAATGCCACAGGGATTTTCTGCCAGTCAACTATAGGGTGGTGCAGAGTTAGACTAAAGCGCCGAACGTGTCGGAAAAATTATGAGTATTTGATCGATTTGTTGCAGAGAAATTCATTCATTAGTTTTTTCCGATACTCGATAAAAAAGAAGTGCGCGGTGTCGTAATGTCGTATGTAATTTAATGTGTACATTAAATAACATGAGAAAGTAAATCAACCATTTGTACCAGGTTATTTTTTACACAGTTAACCATCGTTGAGTGGCCACCCAACAAAAATCCAATTAGGTACTTAATTTCTGCTGTCTTTTTGCATTGTGTATATCATAAAGAATAGGTGCAAGATAATATATACTCGTATGTTTCAGATTTATTACGTTATGTTCTTTGAAAACCAAACTTGAAGAAAAAATATCATACTGGTATAAATCATTCTAAATCGCGCATAAAATTTTAACAAAATAGTGTATTTTGTCGCTGGCTCCCAAAGTTATGACATTATTTAGTACTTATATTTTTATGATTATACAAGAACTGGTAAAAATAAATATGGTGGTACAAATTGTATTGAAAAAAAAAAACTTCTTTGCAGTGGGTGCTCTGGAGGTTAAATTGATGTATTCTCAACTGTGAGAGCACAATTATTTTATTTTTCCTTGCAATACCGAAATAGATAGATAGGTATTCAAATTAGTGTCACATATGGATCGACTTTGATGTGACAGATGTGAAGAGGGTATTATTTAGATATCGGAGCTTCTGTTCCATCTACGTCGCGAGTCTGATCTGCTAGTTTATTTCCGTATTTTTTCCATTATATACCTACTTATAAACATGGAATTTTTCTGTTACTTTACTTAAATACATCGAAATAATTGGTCCTTAGCACCTGGAAGTCATCCGTCGCCTGCGAAGTGAAGCGTCTTCAGCCACACTTGCTTTTAATGTAATTTTCATTTTTATGATCCCATAATAATTTCGTTTTAAACTAATATCTGCGAGTATACTGTAAAGTAGCTTTTCTGTACATTGGAGACAAATAAAAAAATTATTTTGCCGATTCTGAGCACAAATTTTTGATTGAGTTCTTGTCTAAACAGTCAAGAATTTCGCAATGATGGCACAAACTCCCGAACGGATTGTTTTTTGTTGGTTAAAAATTGAACAAACCTTGGCGACATCCTATCATGAATCTATGTCAGAGTACATTGCACTCGGTTACCTATATGCAACCTTGACCCAGGAACAATAAACTTCCACCAGAGTGCTACATAATTCTCCAAGGTATAGATCTAGAACGTGCTGAGTCCACAACTACAAAATACAGGTTCGTGTTCAATGCATTCTAAAACATCAACAGGATACTCATTGAACGATTTGATGTACAGCTTGACTTACAGAATCTATTAGTAAGGTTTTTTTCAAATGGCACTGGTATCTATGTCCAAAAATAAGCGCTTTTCAAGAAACAAATACCTATACTCTTCAGCTTTATTATTATTTATTAGTATAGAACTTAGGTATACGAGTATATCATTCTATGTCTTACTTCAAATGATTAATATAATATTGTACATGCCAACGAATTTTATTGAAGGACAAAAATCCTTCAGTTAAATTTGGATTGCTATTTCCCTATTAAGTGAAGCTTTACTCGGGAATCAGAAAGTCTACATAAACGTAAAAGAAGTCGCGTATGACTAAATTAGTTAAGCGTGTCATGAATACAGAATCTACTTATTATTGTAAATACTGCACTCATTATTCGAAGAAGAGAGTAGAAAATGCTTCACCCCTCGCTGTGAATTAAAATTCTGGACGCAACCACTTTAAAAATTCGCCTCCTTTCGTTCAGAAATAAAGGCATAACATTTACCCGTTTTAATACTTTCCGCAGTCTGGAATATTAATAAGGACACAAATACATAAATGTAAAAACAAAACATTGTATAAGCAAAAAAACCTTGCATACTTATAATTTTATCGACAATAATTTATTTATGACTTTAGCAGGTTGTATTTGAACTTTGGAATCAGTATAGGTACTTACATTGCCGGAGTGATCTTTAAAAAGCAGAATCTTACTACTATTATTAAAAAATGCGAACGTTTGAATGAATGGATGGTTAAATCTGGTAATGCTTTAAGACAATATCTTAAAACTTATTAAAATGATGGGTATGAATAATGCCTGAGTGTTTTACAGAATAACCACATTAATTCCTACCATTATTGCAAAAACATAGCCGACAAAAGTCAGGCAGACATAGATCATTTCTAAAAGGCTTACGATAGTGTGGACAATGACATAAAACAGGTATGGCTGGTTTTTCTAAACCCTCACTACAATACTTCGCTAACCATTTTGCGGGCATACCTACTTACAAAAATATGTACCTAAGTGCAGGTGTAGAGGCATACAAAGATTCATAAGGCCCAAACTAACCTTACCTACTAGTTAATACTAAGCAACGAACAAGGCTCTGGTGCAGATTTTCTTTTCAGTGTTAAGAGATTAGGTGGCAGTCACTCCCAGAAAAGCCAACGCAACTGAAAAATCTAGAATAATAAGCTTCAAGTCTTATTGCCAGGCTGCGACACGCGACCTACTAAAATGTGTAGTGTACTGACAATTCTGTTAAGTGGTGTGGCTTCGTGTTTTAAAGGCCTCGCAATATACTTAACACAATAAGCATTGTAAGCCTTTTTTCTTTTGTCTACACTTACCATCATTGGAGTCGTAGATGTAGATGACGTTTTTCCACCCGTAGTGGGTAACAGTATCGATCACAGCACGATGGTAATCGGGACGGAGGCTCACTGCATAGTCAACCAGGCCTGAAGATGGTGGAAGTACCTATGTGGAAGTTATAGATTAGGAATACGCAGCAAAATGTTTTTTGAATGTTTTGGAAAGCAGCGGCCAATCATTCTGGCAATATTTATTTCTATCATAAAACTAACAAACGAACAACCTGGCAGACGAAAATATAATTTTCTAAATTATACAATTATACATTACTTATATGAAGTATATTATGTACAAAGTATAAATAGTAGATATAAAATATGTTCAACGCACGTACCTTTTCAGGAAACCATGGAGTAACAAAGGGCATTTGGAAAGTGTTTGCGTAAGAATGCAAAGTGTCGAAAGAATCCGGCGTTACAGCACCCATCATAGAAATTACGCCACGAGCGAACTGGTTACAAACTGTAACAAAAAGAGAACGTATTAAGACGTCTAGGAAGCTACTCGACTTAGTGAATGAAAAACGTTAACTATAATTTTTTTGATTTGAACTATTTTAATAACAGTAGTACAGAAAAGTTTCTGCAACCGGTAAGTTTACTTGAAAATAATTATGAAAGTAGCACGATGAAAGCGAGGCGTATGCCTTGTAACGTAAGGTGCAACATTTTTTTATAAACATTTGGCGTACACTGACGAAACTATCAACGTACTACAAACAAATAATGTACTACATATTTATAGTACTCGTCTCCAAAACAGACTGCGAGGCTATGTTATAGTTAAGTTGACATAGACTGCGGTAGCAATTTAAAAAACATGTAGGTATACTTTCGCGTTATTTTACCATAAGACAGTAGGTACGTGTTATTCCAATAAAGAACAAAATACATCATGGTAAGTAAATATCGGTTTGTTTACCACAATCTTTTAAAATCAAACGCACGATTTCGACTTAGCTCTCATTGGAAATTCAGCTAATGGTGCGGAAAGGCATCCCCGTTGCAAGACGTAGTTATTGAGAAAGTAGTACCAGGGCCCGACTTAGTTATTTGGGTCAGCAGGAATGTTAAGGGCTCGCGTTCCGGTGATATAAAACCGAAGTGGATGGGTAGCGTGTCACAAAGCTGCCTCTTATACTATAATACGGAGAGACTGACCCATTATATTAGTTTTCATACATTTTATTCCTAAAAGTTTGGTAAAACGGAAAAGGAATTGCAAAAGATACAGGATCCCAGGGCGCTTTATTTACCTATGAGTAGGTATATAGGCAAAATGAACTTACAGTATGATGAAATCTTGTTGCAGTTTGCTTTTTATAAGAAGTTATTAAGTGAATGATTGGGTCCTAAGCTGGTGGCACATCACATTCCTATCTTCTCATTCTTAAATAAAATAAGAATCGCAGATCTTCTTAAGTTGGTATCGATGTTGTTTCACGAGTATCTATGGTTAATCAAATCTTAAGTAATGGTTGGTAAATCCGATGAAATCCGTTATAAAAGTTAAGAGTATAATATATAATATTTTTTTTTTGAAATAAACTTTTTATTACTTAATGATAATTATTATTAATTTAATTTAATGATTAAATTATTTTCTTTCCAATTAATTATAAACTTGAAGAATGCAATGAAAATTATAAATAATATATACATTATAATTAATAACTAAACAAAATAAATATTTACATGGCGTCATAAAATTCCTCCGCATCATCACTGACTGGTAATGTGCCCAGAAGGCTGGCAGCATTGCCACGCTGAATGGCAATGCTGATTCTTTGGGCAAGATAGAGTCCAGCCTTCTGGTCACCTGTGGCGTCAATCAGCCGCTTCGCCAAATCCTTGTAGACAAGGCGGGCATTTGGACCCCATGACCCCAGCGTCTCAACCCCAAATATAATCACCAACTAAGTTGGAGTATTTACGCCGTTTGAGGTTTTCCGCAGATGCAGCAGCAGCGCCGGCACAGCCTGCTGTGCTTGAAAGATGTGAAGGCGCAAGGGGGTCGACGCACATTGCGTCCCACACCAAGGGCCTACCCATCTTCCAAGGCAGCAATGACATATCATCCGGTCTCTTGCCATCGTCGCGTACCAGTCCATTAAATTCACGAACGGCTGGCACACCGGCGGTGACAAGAGCACGGCGGATGATGTCATTAATTCAGGCATGTTATCACGACATGCCGCATGTCGTGATATACGGCCCGCGCTTCTGCTGCATGAAAGGCCATGGTGGCCAAGGCTGTTGGCGACTTCACCAAAGTGGCAAGGATGCGGAGAAACACATGGCGCGCCTAGACGGAGGCAAGTGGCAAGGCGGAAAGTAGTATCGTCCAACATGGTACCTGTGTTGGACGATGGAAGTGCCTGGATCCAGAGCCCTGACTCCCATTCTCCTACAGCCAACAGGCGTGCACGCTCTGTAACATTTGAAGATGTATTGAGTAAATGTTTTTTTTTAAGTTTGCCGAGCGGCTCATCCCATTGTCTCTGGGAGGAAAGGTTAACAGGCAATTCAGTATTGGGACAAGCCACCCTCCAAGCATTTATGGCATCGGCCTTGCACGACACCTCAGAGTTAACCTGTGTGTTTATTAAAATTTTCCTGGTTAACTCCTCGGTGCCATGGACCGATGACAGAAATGCTGGTAGGCTAACATCTGAAATTTTGCGAACACCAAGCCCACCCAAGCGAACTGCTAGGTAGGGACGCTTGGAGTCAGGCTCGGTCGTTCAAGGTTATGGTGTTTTGGATTATGTTGTCAATTTTTGCCATAAGTGTCAAATGTTTCTAAAACTGAGAGAGTGCATGGGTCAATTTAGGGACAAAAAGACAGAACCGAAGGATAGCAAAAGCCGAATGAACGGGTCTGGTTGTTAATACCTACATTGCAAAAAACCTATGTAGTAAATATTCCACATATCATATTCTCTACTTCGCATTATGACTAAATCGCATAATGACATAGTAGCAAAAAGCCTACTTTTTCAAAGGTACAGCCGAGAAAAAAAACACTATGACAGATGAAATTTTTTATATACTAGTACTTAAAATCTACATACCATGTAACAAACAAAACAAAAAAACCCTAAAAATAAAGTAATTAATCACGATTGGTGAAGAATTTGCTTACGTATCCTTATGATATTTTTCAAAAACTGTAGAACTGTAATATTCTGTTGGCTGAGGGAAATGACTTCATTGTTATACATTTTGTCGAACTGTATATGACGTCGCAGTCTGCGTGACTGGTTGAAATAATAATTTTTAATGGCAATATCTTTAAGCCGTGCTTCTTTTCGCAATATATATAAAAATAAAATTAATGTAGCTTTATGCGGAATTCGACAGTTAAGGCGTCTGTGCCAGCTCTCCATACCGTTGTTGGTACGGTGCCTTTCTGAGGCACAACAGATAAGTGAAAAAGACTTCGCCCACTGTCGTTCAAAATAATTTATAAACTTTTTTGTGGCCATATCTTTTGGACATTGTTCTATTATAGATTTCCAACCAGGTTCTATGAAATTAATGGGCAATAACGGCAAATTCGAAGTTAATCTAATGATTTCATTTTTCACATTCAGATCACGGCCCTTCTTCCATACAGCCCTGTTATAGTGATAATAACATCCAGTTACGACTGCCTGTGGGAATACTGCTTTAAATGCATTCATTAGAGCTGGTTCAAAGTCACATTTAAATTTACTAATAGTGAAATCGAGTTTGTCTTTAATCAAAGAAAAGAGTCTTCGGTATGTAGCTTCCGATTTGTTTGGCAGTAAGGCGTAAATGATGGGCACGATATTTGTGTACTTTGGAGAACTATTTAAATCCACGTGAATAGAAAAAAGTTGATGAAATGGTTTTGGGCATCTTTTGAAGGTTCCATCACCAAAAAAACATTTATTCCCCCAAAACTTTGCTGCTTTCCTTGCAGTTTTGGAACTAAATAATAATATTTTTTCCTCTTCGCCATCATTTGCAACTAAAAAATCGGATGCCAACATTTTTGGTATTCGCACGTCTGCTAATTTATTAAATTCAGTCTTTTTAAGGCCCAATTCTTTACGTCGAGCTCTATACAAGCTATCTTTTTTTTCGTAATATGATGGCACTAGCAAATTGTTTATTTGATGCTTTAAAACATTCTTTTCAAATATTTTTTTTACCGGTTCCATATTGCTGCATACTTCTTGCCGACAAGAATCCATCATCAGAGCTATATCATTATCCTCCTGATGTGCTGCACAAATGTGAGAACTTTGTCTGATAATCTTCTCTTTATTTTTATCTAAAGTCACAGTCGTCGAACATTCATGCTTGTTGATACACCTCCACAGGCTCCCGTTTTTATTATTTTTTGCAAAATTATAGCGATGGCCATCATAAAGAAGAGCCGGGTGTCCCTTTTGATTTGTAATAAACTTTAGATTATTAACCATTTTCACTGTATTGTGTTAATAGAACAACAAAATGAAATATTATACATACTTCAACATGACAGTATGTATGACATATTAACAACCAGCCAGACAGATTTTCCTTATGTATTTTGTATAAATAGTTTCGTATCTAACTGTACCTATTTTGAAAAAGTAGGCTTTTTGCTACTATGTCATTATGCGATTTAGTCATAATGCGAAGTAGAGAATATGATATGTGGATTATTTACTACATAGGTTTTTTGCAATGTAGGTATTGACAACCGGACCGGAATGAACACTTATTTTTTGTAATTGATCTGTGATGCTTTTTTTTTTTTTTTTTTTTGTTCGTAGACATAATCTAATCATCCTATGAACTTTGGAAACCTTCACTGGGTTACCTAATATCTGGATGTTACATAATACTGCCTACTTTTTCAAACCTTTATCTGACTTCAACGCACATTTCGTAGAAAATAAAAGCTCGTACTCACCGCAACTGGACCGTAATTCAGTAGTATATTTCCTTTCCACCTTTTTGATTAGTCACCAAACGATCTTCGCTCAATAATCAAAATTGAAATTGAAGCACCTATCCGATTTAGAAAAACTAATCACTTTTTCACACAACAGCTGCAAAATTACTAATTCTGCAGCTGTTGTTTCGTCAATGCCAACTGAATTATACTAAACACTGTGGCCATTCGGTAGCAGAATTTAGCCGGTTCATGTTTTTCATGAATTGGTCAATAGTTATACAAGTTGTTTTTATTTGGTAAAAACATAATAGCAAAATTGACAACAATTTTCTTAGGTACTTCCTTTGCGATGTCCAGTCCATTTCTATTTTAGTTTTCTTATGGTATGTAAGACATCTCTCACCTTTGTTCTTTTCCTTATTTCTGAACATTCTCAACGGTCTTGTAGCCTTATGTTTAGCTTACTCCTTTCCATGCTGCGTTGACAGACTAAAAGCTTTTGGTTGTTTTTCTTTTGCCAAGTTTGGCACCCATAAGTGAGACATGGGAGGATACATACGTTATATAATTTACTTTTCACTGATATTGATCCATTTTTTATTACTCCTTTAAGAGACCAGTAACGCTTCCACGTGTTGCTTATTCTTCTATCTATTTCCTTTGAACATTGGTCTTGAATTGATATTAGCAGTCCTAAATATAAAATATTCTCCTACATATACAAAAATAACTTCATGTCCTTTTTTATATTTTCCCTTATATCATTCGTCAGTACTTTATTCTTCGTTGGGTTCATGCTTAGACCTGCTTTCCTGCTTTCAATTTGTTCAATAGCCATTATTTCATTGAATAACTGAGTGATATACTTGGATATCGCAAACAGAGATTATTTTACTATTTCATTTGAAATCTTTTGAAACTTCTGATGCCAATATGCAAGGTACTTCTTCTTCATTAGCACCCTTTTCTATCTCTGGTATTATTGTTTCGTCTGTCTCCGCGTATAATTAACGATAGAATTCTGTTGCTACTTTAGCTATTGATAGTCTCTTTAATGCCAATTGGCCCTTTGCGGTAATCATAAATAAAATTAGTAAAGGGCAGGGCACAACAACAACGGACTGACCAAAGTGTTTTGTGTCATAATTAAAATATATCATATACTCGTAGAACTACCTAAAGTAGTGTATTTAGTTTCCTTCTTAATTATTTCTTAGTTCTGAAATTAAATTCCTCAAAATTTCAATTTTACTCATACAAGAGTTTTCTGCATATCTCGCTCGAATATAACACATGATCGCTAAGTTATTATGCCGCACTTCAGGCAGGTTCAAAACTCCTTCACGAAAGCTGTTTGTTCTTTAAATACACTATGTATCTGGTATAAATATTCACTCATAATGCCTTGCCCTAATGAACAGAAAGTGTCGACATGGTTAATAATTTAAGAGAGTATACATTTTTCGAATTTTTCGACTTTTAATTACATACCTACGCAAAAACAGTAATTTGAGTTTTGAATGTTTTCAAGTTAAAATATATTTGAAGTAGCAATAAGTAAGTGTACTAGGTTAATTGTTAATTGTAAGCTTATTCATCGTCATTAATGAGGTAAGTTAACAAAAGACAATGTGCAAACTGTTTATTATGTCTTGTATGCTACTGAAAACTAATAGCCAAAGTTGGGCACAACTAAGTTCCGTAAACACTTGTGTTCGGTAAGCCTTAACGAGCGAGTCACTCAAGGTTTTAGGCGGGTTCTGATTTATTTACCACTAACACCATCTGTTACATGACACGAGTGTTTAAATTATATTTTGAAGTTGTCAAATTAACGCGTGCTTACTTGGAAAGATTAGAATCGGGCTGTAAGTTTCACACGCAAATTACAACGCGTCTTTTAGCCCAGTTCGCATCAAATTATTTATACATATAAGTAAGTTGTGCTCCAAATTCTCGAATGTATTAATTATAACTATTACACAAATGTATTTAGCTGCAAGGTATCTACGGATAGATTGATGACGTCATCTGTTCGCAGACAGCTACTACAGGATGGAGAAGAAAAGAATCCAATGTGATAGTTTTTGAGTGCACAAACTTTTTGTCATAATAATATATTACTTTTTATATTTAGGTCTATGTAACCAATGTTGACCACATGAAGAGATTGTCCTGGGAGCAAATCGTCCACAATTTATTTATGTTCATAAGTCAAGTAGTCTATAATTGAAAACTGCCTGTGGACAAATCGTTCATGATGCATTATGTTAGGGCTGATAAAACATAACATAACATAAACTCACGCCTATATCCCCGAAGGGGTAGGCAGAGGTGCTAGCACCCACATTTCGCCAGTTTATGTTTAGGTCCCAATGTAGGTGGCGAGCCTATTGCCATTAACCGAGCACTTATAAACCTGCAATAAATACACACATAACTTCAAAAAGCATCGAAAAGTCATTGGTGTGTGCCATGGTAACCTGGGATCGAAACCGAGACCTCGTCTCAGCAGTCCATTACCCATACCACTAGGCTACCGCGGACTAATAAAAAAGGATATTTAATGAAATATTGTGCATCACACATCCTTCCTGTTATAATTTATCTATAGTTAAACTTCATGCAACATTGTCACTTAAGTTATAATTGTGGGCGGTTTGCTTCGTAGCCAATAATTATCTTGTTTAAACATATTCGCAAGAAGTCATTAAAACAATTTTTGTTTAAATTTTAAAATGTGGACGATTTGCTCTCAAGTCTTAATAAATTGTGAGTAGTCTTAGGCAATAGACATTTTGCTTTGTAGCCGACCCGACCAATGAACAAAACAATCGTCGTTGAAAGTATCGTCCTGACGATACTTTCGACGACGTGGATATCACACAATTTATGAGAGAAAGTGTTTTTTAATTAATGCAGGCAAATATACGCCACACTACGTTTGGCACTGACTTTATGACCAAAGTTCAGAAGCCTCAAATCAATATATTATCCTAATCCTTGTTATCGGCTTAGCAAAGTTAGTGGTTCTTTTAGGGGGGAAGGTATACGTTTTTACAATAAATTGCCTGAATCGGTCCTTGGTATGCCTGACAATAAATTTAAAACATTTGTTAAGGCCACCTTATGCAAAAAAGCATACTATAGGACTGCTGATTACCTTGAAGACAAAAATGTCTGGCTTGAGCATGGTGCAGGCCCCTCCTAGAATGCTAAAGTGCTACAACTACATAATGCTGTAGTTGTGGCATTTGCCTACTACAATATATTGATATTGTGGTAGGCACGCGACCTTTTTTGCTATTTTTTTGACATTAGTATATTTTTGACATTTTCAATTATTTTATTGTTTAACTTCGGTTAAAATTTATTATATTTTTTTTATATACCTTTATTTATATTGACACGAGACAAAATGTACATTCGTCCATATTTAAGTCTTAAGATATCTATGTATAACCTGACGTCTTAAAATGCAGCAGTGGAGTTTGTTGCGCCGTTTCTTCTCCACTAGCGCCTAGGAAGCGGTGGTAAACTTAGTATTAAGTAGTTTTTGACGTCAAAAAGATGTAATTACGTTACACTATTTTGAAAAATAAAGAAATTGAAATTGAAAATTATGCTGTCTCCACTATATTGTCCTACTAAAAAAATCAAACAAAAAAACATACACAACTTTTATTATTTTTGTCATAGGTACTTACACCTTGCTCAGTATGAGCATGAATTCTATTCCTTACATCGTTTTCGTAACCTTCGCAAAGAAATCATGGACCTTAAATTTTGTTCCGCTGCACTTCTAATAGGTACGTGCTTTGCTTAAATAATCAAAATAAACTAAGTAAAATTCATGCGAAAAAAAATTGTTGACCTATGTAATCTTAGAAAATATTGTTCACACATAATTGGGATGACATGGTCGTCAGATTCTAACCAACCAATGCTTAATTTTAAAGTTTTTTCTGAATAAATATGCATCGTAAATTAGATATTGCCCAAATAAACTGAAAATATGATTTTTCATTGTTTTTAGTTCACAAAATTGGTCGAATATAAACAAGCAAATAAAAGCGAATATAAACAATCAAATTAAGTCAAAATATATAACTTATTAGATTCCTTATTAAATTTTAAACGAATTATATTATGCACTGTACACATATGACAACGCAACGTAGACTGAAATAAATGTGATATTCTTTTACACTTCATACATTTGCATTTGCACACCTGGCTGTGACGTCACTACTCAGTAGGTACGATTTTGTATGGAGCGTTTTTGAATGGCTCGAGAAATTGAATTTTCTCAATCAAGTATTTTTGAAACTTTGAAACTATTCGTCATAAAAAATATAATTTTTGCAGATAATTGATCATTTTTCAACAATAAAAAAAAATTCGTCATCCCTATTGTACTTACTGAGTCTGGAGAGTTTGAAAGCGTCAGCGGTGTTGATGATATCGACGTAAAGTTGAAAGTCAAGCCGACTTTTGTTCACGCCAGCGTGTTGAAGCATTGCGAATTTAAATGCATTCTGTATTTCTTCTGAATTCTGATCAAAAACCAAACCTGTAACAAAATAAAATTCTGTTAAAGTATGCCTATTGGTGTCTTCTTAATTATTTATGTTTCTTAGGAGGTAAATGTGACTCTGGCTTGGTTGTCACTTTGTATAATACCTAAATGTATGGGCAGGCGATGGCCAAGCGTTCGCTTCATAAGTATAGCAACCTCACTGAACCAATTGAAGATTAAGCTAGTATAAAAAATAATAATTTGGCCCTTTTAAATTAATATCTCAAGTGTCTTAAAATTGATTACTTAGGTTACAATTAATATTTTAGATGATGAATTCGTAAGGTCAATTTATAAAAAATGTGAAATTATAATAATAGACACACCAAGACATACCTAACTTGTCGGAAGAAAAATGATAATAAAATATTTGATTTCATCCGAATTTAATATCCTAATAGTATTTTTCATTTGTTATTATTTTACTTTATTGTTTATAATGTTAATTACCCATAATTATCGCTCATAATAAAAATGGTTACTGTAATTTTAGTTACATTATCATATTTCCAGCATAGTTTATAACAGAAGTAAGTTTCAACTCGTAATTTTATCGGCTATTTTTTGTAAAGTTTCTCTCGGCCCTTGATAGATGGCGTAAGGATCGAAATATATCGCGATATGGTTTTGTTACCGCTAAGCGTATATAATCGCAAGTTTATTATATTAACGGAGCACTGCAGCTGTGCTGTGCGGACTGAAGCGCACAGTGTTGTCAGTGTTGCGGATTCATAGTAAGGCACAGACAATATTATTTATGAACATGAACATGAACATGAACATGAACATCAGTATTGTGTAATTTGTATAAGAAACTAAGAAAGGCATTTATCTTTAATAGAATAACTATAATTTCCTAGGCATCAGCTGTGTCCCGCGACTTCACTCGCGTTAAACTTCATGAATATTAGATTTCAGACTGGCTTATAATATGCTACTTATATAATATAAAAGTATTACAATTCTTACTTAAAATTAAGTAAGAATGGTAATATGTTATTTAATTGTATTTTAATCCAGTATCCAATTCAGTATATAAGATATATTTGACGACGATAAACAAATCTTGGTTAATTACTTTCTGGGTTGGGCCGTTAAACTATGTTTGCTTATTAATTGGTATAATAGATTAGGCTTCGGTTTTGATAAGTACCAATGTCAACGGAATAATAGATATCTCCTGAATGTCTCCATTATTATCACTAGCCGCTCATCTCGCTGATATATTGGTTCATTTTTATTACCGACCTTTTCAGTAATCTTTATTTGTACCAATATTTACTTTCTTCTATATTTGATCCTTCTCGATGTGAGTTTTTATTATTCTGCTATGGGTGCGGCAGGAATATAATATCACTAGGTAGGAAGTGTCCCGCAAAACACTTGTATGCGCAGTTTGCAGGGAGATTGACTACTAACTAACATTTACTTTTGGCTTGTTCTCTATTGAAGATGGAAACCAACCACGTCACTGTTTTTTGTGTGGAAGGTGGCAGTCCGACCGCTTGGTTACCACCAGCAGCTGCTGTAGTGTAACACCACGTGCGTCAGATAGGCCGCATATCAAAGTGAGCCACCGCATAAAGAAACTCTTGATTAATCTGGTTTCGAGCGAATTGCGATCTAGAGTCACAACTCGTCCAGAGAGGCTCTCGAAACGGAAATGAGGGATGTCATTTAACACACGATTCACTATTCGTGGTTCACTGTCCTATCCACCCTAGAGAGCTGGTTGGAACTGGTACACTGGAAAAGATTACGGGAAGAAAAAGAGAATGAATGACCCAAATAATGAAAAAAATACAGAAGACAAAAATAGACAAAAAGTAGGTTGAAGAAGTCCACCAATTTAAAATAAGACTGGTAACGATAGCCGACATCCACGCAGGTGAAGCCGCGGGCGGCAAGCTAGTAGTTAAATAAAAACTCCTACGATCTTAATATTATTACCAAACCTTGACGATAAATATCTCCTCGTGAGGGAAAACAATAAGGCAATTTAATACATATGAGAATACCTGATCAAACATCATCAGATGTTATTTAAAATTTATTATCTGTTAAGCTTGATAGAAGCAAATACGTGGTCGTACTAAAATATACTTCGTGAATTCAATAGGTACTTGCGTAACAAAGAGTAAATTTAGGTAAGTGATCATTATGCCCTGATTGATGAACCGAGACGAGTCGTCGTGAGAGTTTCATCTTAGTGCCTTGTCTGGGGATATGATTAAGAATGGCTCATATACTCGTATATAGGACGTCGTGATGTTAATCTGTGTCGTTTAAATAAAATGTGAGGTACAAGTATATGTAAGCACTGTGTCGGTGGTTTAGAGGCGGGGCGCTACGCCCGAAAGTGCATACTATTGGAGTTTATACTTACGTTCGCCAAGTAATGCTTACGTCTAATATAATAGCTAAGTACTAAAATATGCCTGTAAAAGAGGATATTTCGTCCCTGGTACCAATCAACTACGTCGAAAAGGTCGTTTGGCGTTTGATACCACGGTATCAATCTATTCCAAAAAGTTTATTGGGTGATTGACAGAATGGTGTCATACGACAAACAGAAGTGTCTTGGGGCGGTCGGGACTGCGGTCCTCATAACTCGGAGGTGTCGGATGACTAAACATCCGAAATATGGGTGTACAACTTAACGTAATTATACATAATACTAGTTACGTTGCCTGGCTTCGAACCCTGTGTAAGCAACAGTCGGAAACGTTCCGCTGGATTCAACGCCGTACGGATGCGATCAGCTAATCGACAAACGGCTCGTTTCGCCGTTGGCCGGTGTCGCATAGCGTCAGCCGAGCCGAGCCGATGCGAAAGGTATTAGTAACAACCTTATTCCGTCAGCATAAAGACTTTTTAGCCGGCGTTAGCCGATTCCGCGTCGATAAATGTGGGTAGACCCTAATTTAACGTTGACATCATTTTTAAATTCAAAGCTTTCTTTGTCAGCTTTTTTTGTTTTAAAATATTCAGGCACCTTAAAAATGACGTTCTTCACGTCACGAGATAACGCACGACCTATCTTTGAATTATCTCTCTTGTGCGTCTGACTCAAACGGTCCGGTAAAACAACACGACCTACCGCCGCGTGAGTGTTGGCGGTGGACTGACAGCCGATACTTACCCCTGTCTCGCCGCGCACTTACCCAAGGCGCGGTACAGCGGACTATACCATACTCGTAGACTTTTCAAAAAGTCAATTTTTTTTATTGTGCCTCTGTTAAAACACACAATAAAAAGAATTATTCAATTTGATGCAGTTGTTCAAAATCTATACGCGTACATACATTTCGGTGATTAATTTTTATTTGTATAGAAGATAATACGCTCACTCCTTTTTTTCCTTCCGTGGTATGCAGAGACAATAGCCTGTTATCTGCTTCTGTCCTTACATAATTCACGCGCTCCCTCTACTGTCATTAAACCTCATGCAAGCTCACCTGCTTCGAGTGCTTTTGACCAGCCCCTTTTTCAATAATTGATTAATTTGGTCAGTGTATATTCTGCGCGATCGTCACCGGCTTGCCTGTCCACTTTTTTATACTACGTAGGTGGCAGACAAGCACACGGCCCACCTGATGAGAAGCGGTCACCGTGGCCTATGAACGTGTGCAACACTAAGGGTGTCACACACGCGCTGCCTACCTGAAGGGAAGGGGGGGAGGGTTAGGAAGGGGTGAGGGAGGAGGGGTACAGTGAGCTCTGGCTACCCTACTTATCAGCGGGAACACAACACGATGGTTATTATGGCCGCAGTCTTCTGTAGGGTGGAGGTACTACCCTAGTCGGAAGCTCATTTTAGACGGGAGATACCGTTGTGTCCTACCTCCTATAGATCATTACATACTGATGTCATTCGCTCTACGTTTTCATTTCTTGTTAAAACATTCTTTTACGGTCACATGCCATTCTCGTATATCTGTATTCTCTTCTTGTCAACCACCACTCCACACTGCTGCATATGTGAAGCAACCGCAGCTCAACTGCATTCAGCTTTCATGCCTTTTCTGCCATACCCTACTTTCACTTCCGTACATTAATGTGGGAACTAACACGGCTATCTATCTGCCCTATTATTGTATTTCCAATATTTAATTTTAATTTTTGTTCATTCTTATTTAATTTTAATAGGTATACTTAATTATTGATTTGTAATGATGGGTTATTACCTGAAATAAAAATATTCCTTTCATTTCATTTATTATATTATAAAGTCAGATATTTTGTCCCGTTTTAAACATCAACAAATAATTATGTCCTCTTTCTTCGCAATTGAGTTACAGTTCCATACTGATTATTTTTGTTGACTGTCCACTGCGCCGCAATACGATACCATTTTTTCTGTAAGGTGACATGAAAATATTGCCTTCCAGTAAGTTAAAAATAAAAGATATTCCTGCGAAACAAGGTGGGCCACTACCACTCGGGGTGCTTCAAATATGGGAGTATTTGAAGCACCCCGAGTGGTAGTGGCCCACCTTGTTTCGCAGGAATATCTTTTATATACGGGTTATATGACAGAGGCTGCGAATTTCAAGACTATACACAGAGATTCAGAGCATCACATTGTTAAGGAAATTTTTTCTAGACATTTTTTTCGTTGGAAATGTCTATCTATTTTGATATAATAAGTAAATATAATAGTACATAATGAATGAATGAAATTTTAAGCCATAAGTACGTAGGCAAACTTCTTCATAACGTCAACATAATAAGGCAGCACTTGAACATGCGATAGCCCCTTACTAAGGAAAATATTCTGCGAGTTATAGAACTTTCCGTCGGCAGTGTATTTCCTTAAAAATGTCCTGCCGTGGTTTTGATTCCACCTTGGATGCTGATTCTTCACTTTAAATTTATAACAAAGAGTACTTAACTACTTAATTTGACAAATAAATTAAAATTATTTCTGAAAACAGATTCAATAGTCGCTGTACTTTTTCTTTTTTCACTTTCATTAAATATTTTATGAGCTTCTCGTAATCTCCTGAATTCCTCATTTGCTTAATTGCTGCTTCTTTAGTTTTTGCATCAAACCCTTGGTATGTTTTAGTCCAAAGAGTTTTGAGTATCATTCCATCAACCGTTTTTTTATCAAACGTGGCTGCGTAAACCTGTAATCATTTGAAGAAAATCTTTTATTTACGTTGTGATTTGTAGTAAAGTTACTACTTTGGAATTGTAAAGTATGAAATTGGGTATGGGATTTTTTACGAATTCATTTCGAGACAGAGCCGACCTGGACCTCAAGTATTTTGTAGATCTAGTAACGAATATCTTAAATATTACGGTTATAAAATAAAATCGGTTAAGTTCTATGTTTGTAACTCATACCCATGGCTCTACCTGACCGCGTAAAATATTTTTTCGGCCCCGTGATTCACAGACACATATTACTGGTAAAATAATACACATATAACGGTTAAAAGTACTTTTGACTGATTTTGCTATAGAATATAATAGATAATATAAATAGATGTTTATGAGTAGGTAAGTACGTGAGTGTTTATGTACGATACATATACCAAAAACTATTTTTAATCAGTCTATTTTTCTGTCTTTTGACGGAACTCTCACGGGCAGATAGATTATAATGGGTCCGGCTGTCAATACCTATGTTATAAGCCATAAAAAAGACTACTTTTTAAATGAAGGTTTTGCTCATAAGTAAATTATTAAAACCTTAAAAATCTAAATCCACGCAGATTGTCTTTAATTCACTTAATTCAAGTTTAAAATTTAAACACAATCCTACTAATATAATAAATATGTGAAAAATTTTGATGTGCACACTCTACGGCTGAACGAATTTTCGTCCTTGAAATAGGTTCCATGGGTAGTTGGAATGGGATCAGAATTCCACGTGGGCGAAGCCCCGGGCAACAGCTACTTATTTATAAATACACTTGATCATATACGAGTATTATATAGCATTACACTACATCTTATACTATATAATTCAAAGTCCTGACTGACCTAGAGACAACGCACAGCCTAAACCGCTGGTCGTAGAGACTTGAAATTTGCAGAATATGTGTGTTTTGATGCGTAGAGGTGTACTAAGAAAGGATTTTTTAAAATTCGAACCCTAAAGACCTAAAAAGGGCTAAAAACGTGCTTTTTCCAGAACTCAAGAACGGCTGAACAGATTTTCATGATCTATGATTTTTTGGATTTGTCTCCGCCTCGAATAGCATATAACATAATTAAAAATATATGATTCATTCAGGATATTTAGTAATAAAAAGAAAATTAGATGTTGCAAACGTTTTTATCGCCATCTATAATAGTTGTCATAGCAACAGGAACTAAAATTGACTTTGTCTAAATTTTCATAGAGTAATATCCTTTACTTCTTTTTCCTCAAAAGTAAATAGAATGTATTAATTTTTAGGGTTCTGTGCCAGATTAGGAAAAAAGCCTTATCTCTTCGTTATCCGTATGTCTGTCTGTCAAGACCTCTTTCTTAAGAACACGTAGAGGCATCAAGTTGAATTAGATAAAAGGAATGTTGCAGATAATGCTTGGCATTACACGAAGCGTAATATCCAAACTGTTGTCTCACTATCGAATAATAGGTGGCTTGACCTACCATCTCCTGGCCTGCACTCATGGAGGACGGAGGTCGTTAAGTTACCTTCGGCGACGTTAGTGAGTCACCTGCACCGGAATCGGAGAGTTTTAGGAAGCCGTAACTTATTTTTCGTGCGGAAATCCCCACGAATCTCTCCCCTTTTCTGGCCACTAGGGACGTAATATCGGACTTGACCGACTAAACTCGAACTCCATCTTGGGTCTACAGACGCCAAAGTTTAAGGTAATCCTTGACCCTGAGCTATCCAAGGCTTACTGATGGGCATGGCTGTTTTCGTGAGTTCCTGCATAGCGTAGGCAGGGTGCTGACGTTTGAATGCCACCATTGCCGGGGCTGATCCGTGGGCACACCACCTCTTCATACACTGGTAGAGTCTCCAGAGTGGACAGAGTGGCGCCATGTCCTAGAAGCAGACGTCGGGGGGGGGACGCCGACCATGGTCACCATAGAGAGTTTGTGGAACGCCACCGCTTTTTTGCGAGGCAGTAATGCGCGCAGAAGTGGTGGTGGAAAAGCTACGGGAGAGGTCTAGCACTCCCCCGTGCCGATGAAGGCGCACCGGGCGGCGTAGTTCGCAGAACCATCTCCGTCCTCCATGAGTGCAGGCCTAGGGTGACGGTCGATGCTAACCGTCACCCTAGCAAAAGCAGAACCAGGGTGGCAGGGTGTTATATTTCCACGCGCGCTTTTTTATAGACATGGGGGATTTAGATTCCTAATAACACGTCGAGGTCGCCAGTGCTGGTGGCCGGAACCGGTTGGGGTTTCTGGGATATCCTTTCTAGGACCCACCAGATTCCTCGATCACACAGGCATTGGTAGGACTCCGACATACCAACCTCTCCGTTGGCTCCGTTGAGGTGAAGCCCGACGGGGTTTTTGCGCACGAAAAAAAGGGGTATTTCCCTTTGGGCTAGAATTCAGATATTTTGCAGAAAGTAAAATCTTATAGCATAAGTACAGGGAAAAGTCCGGAAAGCATAAATATTACCTACTTCACCAAAAAAAAATGTATGTCTGTCATTCAAGACAAGAAGCACTGCAACAAAGTTAAGTTCGCCCCCTTTTTTTGTCGTGCGGAAATCCCCCTCAACACAATTTTGTATGGAACCCTGCACGTGCCCAATTTGCACTTGACCAGTATTTATTAAAATATCCTCTTTCTTTACTTTCATGAACTTCTTGAATGTTAAATCAGGTTGTCAAATGTCAGGAACCGGTTGGGGTTTCTGGGATATCCTTACTAGGACACACCAGATTCCTCGATCACACAGGCATTGGTAGGACTCCGACATACCAACCTCTCCGTTGGCTCCGTTGAGGTGAAGCCCGACGGGGTTTTTGCGCACGAAAAAAAAGGGGTGTTTCCCTTTGGGCTAGAATTCAGATATTTTGCAGAAAGTAAAATCTTATAGCATAAGTACAGGGAAAAGTCCAGAAAGCATAAATATTACCTACTTCATCAAAAAAAAATGTATGTCTGTCATTCAAGACAAGAAGCACTGCAACAAAGTTAAGTTCGCCCCCTTTTTTTGTCGTGCGGAAATCCCCCTCAACCCAATTTTGTACGGAACCCTTCACGAGCCCAATTCGCACTTGACCAGTATTTATTAGTATATCCTCTTTCTTTACTTTCATGAACTTCTTGAATGTTAAATCAGGTTGTCAAATGTTAATGTCTGTAGCAAGATTTTAATAGTAAAAAACTCAATTTTCGGAAATAAATAATGTTCACTAATAATAAATAGTGCATCGAATGTGAAAGTGCAATGCAACTATGATGAAAGGGTTTTTCAAAGGGCCTCTTCCGAGTCACACATACTTTGGCCAGAGCAGCTATCTAATCCCCATAAAATCTAGAAGACAATGCAAAAGGATAATGATGGTAAATAAACGGGCTTTGGCCGCTATGCATGGCACTGTACTTTGAAGGGTTTGATAGAACTTGAGATGAAATTAATACGTTTAGCTGCAGCCACTAATTGCGAAGGAATAGACATTGAAAGTTAGTACGGGCAGTCCCTCAGCTTACTAAAAAGACTTGGTGGCGATAGCCAACATTCACGCGGGCGGAGCCGCGCGCGGGTACGCTAGTAATAATATATATTGTTTAATCACCACTCACCGAAACTAAAACAACAAATAACAAAAGAATTATAGTCCCGCTACGAGCCATATCCTATTACTTCCACTGCAAAGAGTCGACATACACTGCGAGTGGACGTCAAACAAAAATTATAGAAATTGCAAGAATGCGGTAAATATCCGTTTAGTTATTTTCATTTTTCTCGAAGTCGATCGCTTCTTACAACAATGGATTGACGACAAAAGATTGAATTCCATGTAAACAAGAGTTAGATGAGTATTGGCAGTATCATAAGAACTGCCCATAATGTGGTTCCTATTAAGAATTGAGCAGTGAACTGAAGTAGTCACTGGTTTGAAAAATTCACGTGGACGGAACACCGTGTGGTTTTTAGTTGGTTACATAACCACACGGGTTACAAATTGTAAAAAGCGAAGTTTTAAATCTTCGCATATTTGTCAAGGAGACTTTAAATGAGCTGTTCAATTTTAAAAAAATGGACCATTAGTTCCTGCGATTAGCACTTCAACTAAACAAACAAACTCTTCAGCTTTATAATATTCGTATAGATAGATTTTCGGAGCCATAGCAAACACACTATCGTGCATTAGAGAAGTTTTTTTTTACAGAGACATAATCGGCTTTGATCTCTTTGCATCTGTCCAGACGTGTCAAAAGCCAAACAAATAAACTGAGATTTAGTTTCACACAAATACGTTCTAGATGGAAGCTAGTGTGACCCATTTTTGTTTTTATGCGCATTTATAGTTATAAATCTGGACGGGAAACAAAGATCATTAAACAATTTAAATAAATCATAGAAGGCGCTGTAGGCTAGATCGCTCAGGTACATAATATCGTCTAATAGGGTCTACATTGGTATTTCAGAAAGAGTCAATTGGCTTATTTGGCTTATTTGATTTTCTTAACTATAGTCCCTCCGTCGAATTCTTCATCGCTTAATCAGGCACACTTTGTTGACACGACAATGTAATATCTGTGCTCTGTGATCTGATAATTCGAACTCAATAACACTCGACTTGTACGAGTATTTATGGGGACTGAGCAAAATTATCAATACAGGTCTGACTAACAATCTGGGTAGGTTATCGCAACTCTAGTTTTAAGTTGTCATTGAGGAGCATACATTCAAATAGTACTGGTGTTATGCTTTGGAACATCTATGTTAAAATCCCCCACTACTATTACCTATGTTGTTTCTTGTGTATTTATGTACAACAACACTCTATCAAACCTACCAAAAAATGTACACAGGTTGCTGAGATATTGTGTTCTATAATGTATACAACAATAAAATACTATAATCAACCGCACAACACTTAGGAGATACAGAAAATTTCGTCTTTCCTGTGTTGTCAATATTCAATATAATATAATGGTTGTTAGTATGTACTTCTGTGCTACGGGGAGGAATGTTATGTAGGTTTCTTGGGTATCCATGAGGATTTCCGCCCGAAAAAAAAGCCGCTTACCGAGTGATTGTTCTTAGATCATTATGTCTTACATAATATGTAAAGCGAAATTAATGGTCAGAGGACTATCAGTTATACCTGATTGAAATTTAAAGTAATATTGTAAGCAGGTAAGTAAGTAGGTAAGTGATTGCTCTTCCCGGTCAACGGCAGATTTCCTGAGTTCTACATCAGCACTTCTTAGATTTGATCCATTATCAGAGTACAGGTCGTGAAGCCATCCGTCGAAGTGCCATGATCAAGGTGTCGGCACTGAGCGATGACACTGTCTCCAGGTGTACGCCTCTGACGATGAGACAGGTGAAGAGAACCCAGTACCTCTTCTCCCTTCGTCTGCCTATGGTGACCTCCATCGAGCCGAACAGATCATCACCGCAATGCGTAAAGGGCCGTTTAAGTTGTTATTTTGCAAATCGTTACTTATAGATAATGTTACTCACAGATAGTGTAGCTTTCTATAGGTGAAAGAATTTTTGAAATCGGTCCAGTAGTTTTTGAGTTTATTTTAATATCGCCCGTGTGAAGGCACGTCGTCTCAATTTTTATGGTTCACCCTAAATCGCTCCCAGCGAGCTCCACGATTTTTGTCAGATGTCGTCTAGGGAGCGTTGTCGGTACCTATGTGTGTAGCGATATCGGGACTGATTTTGGCAGCATGCGCGTGAGCACTGCGGCGATAGGACGTGTTAAGCTGTTCTTTTGTTTGTAATTTATTAAATTATCTTAGGTAATTACAAAATAAAATATTTAGGTACATTATAAGAAAATATTAACTATGTACAAATTTAAACAGTCAAAAATTCAGCGTTAGAATTTGGAGGATTGGGGAAGGAAAGGCCATCAGCTTGCGCTGGATGCTTGCTCTTCAGATCCGCAATAGTATCTGGAGAGCAAAACGCCAGTACGTCGAAACTGAACAATAACCTAGAAGCCCCTTGAATCTCACCTTCCCTCAATTTGGATTCTACGTAATGGCTTTACCATTACGTAGAAATTTACCGGTATTTTTATGAAAAGTGATGAATTTAGGGTCGAAAGTACGGGCCGAAAAACAGTTGTCCTTAATTTGGGTTGTTAAACTTTTGGAAGTGGTCTGATTTAATGTGTAGAATCCTATACGGGAAGGTCAATAATTGTTCCCTAGCACTAGAAGAATTCTCCCGTAGTGTGCCAGGCCTTGCACCACGGGGTATCCTCTTTAAAATCGGAACAGAATTTTTTTAATTTAGCTAAATTCTGCTAAAAGGGAATTTGAATTGGAGGAGTGGAGATGAGTTGTAAGGGTGGTGTTGTGTTTAGAAGTACATTTTGGGTCTTATGTACCTTACCAAAATGTACTTTTAAACCGCGTTCACCTTTAAAAAAAGGGCTTGAGAACAATTTGGGCAGCGTACTAGGTCATTTTGCGACGCAAAAGGTTGACAGCAGACATTCAGAATTGCACTGCAGTTAGTGTCTTGCAACTCAATACTTACACTAAGATATTTACACTGAATATTATACTCGTATGCACTGAATATTATTTACATTAAAATATCACAAATCATAAAATAAAAACGTCAAAAAAAACAGTTGTCATTGCAGTGACGTTGCCGTGGCACCGGGGCGGCAGCCCCCGACGCTATCTATAAACCACAAGTTGGGATCTCCGTCACAACTTAATTGAAATTTTGGAAGAGCTTCGGTATTTGGCCGTGGGGAGGCTTAAAACTTGCCGTATTCTGTATGGACTGTACTTCTATTGGATTTAGATGAATATTTTCTTATTTGGATCTCATGTGATTTACGGACCATACGGTTGGCAAGCAGTCAAATATCTAGTTAATTTTATGAATAGAATTCAAAAATAAAATAAGTACTTATACTAATGTACGTCAATTATATTATTTATTTAACTCAATGCTTTTTCCAAATTGTATTTTACGAAAAATGTATTTTACGCTTTATGCTCACGCGGCCATGTTTTGTAGATCATTCATCATGGATAGGTTCCGAGCGGAATGGATATGGCGCCTGTGTTTGGTCAATAAAACACTAGATTTTTGAGAGTAATCCACAATCACTTTAATTCACTTGTTAATCTATAATATAAAAATGAATCGCAAAATGTGTTGGTAAGCGCATAACTCACCAACGGCTCTACCGATTTCACTAATTCTTTTTTTGTTGTGTTTGTTATTATCGGGAGAAGGTTCTTACGAAAAAAAAAAAAAACAGTTGTACAGAAAATTTCAGAAAGTAACTTTTCTTTTTCTCATACAAACTTTTTCTATTATGTGAGAGAAGTTTATGTTTACGTTACGGGATTAGTATTTAGTAGTAGTAGGTAGTAGTAGGAATGGGAATGGGAATGGGAATGAGAATAGGAATAGGAATGGGAATAGTAATGGGAATGGGAACGGAATAGCACGCGGGTGGAAAATATGGCGGTACGAAGTTCGCCGAGACAGCTAGTTATTAATACAAATGATGACCCACTAGTGCTTATTTTGAGACATCTCCCTACTTTTGTCTACTCTTCCTGAAGGTTTGCAGATGCGTCCCTCTTTATTCCTCTCTTTGCTACACTCTCCCTTACCCTAAATCTGGTAAAAGTAATGGCAAAATTTATTTTCTTAAGTTTGGATTCTCCAACCTGGATACAATTAAACCACTAACAAAAACCACTAGCCAGTAAATACAATTTTTCACTACTAGTCGAAAGTCGAAACCACCAGATTTAATGATAAACCACTAAGGTGGCAACACTGGCGCAGCCGATTTCATCCCCACCTCCACATCTCCCATGTTGCCGCCGATTTATCGGCGCGTGTGTAGAGCGCAGCCGATTTCATTCCCACCACCACATCCCCGATGTTGCCGCCGATTTATCGGGGTGCGTGTAGCCGCTTTGATAATAAATATCATCATCGTTTGTTCAGTACAAACAAGTACAAAAAGATAAAGGAATACCTAACAAAAAGAAAACTTTTTTGATAGCTTGATTTAAATTATTCTTATTTTTAACTCCTCAATTGCAATATTTTATTATATTACAATATTTTTTAGTTAATAAATTGTCAGTAAATTACAAAATGTACCTAAGTACCTATTTATTGTGCCCATGTTTACATATTATTTTACTTCATTGCCAAATCAATGCAAAAGAGGTTTCGCCAGTTTCTCATTACATCATTTTTAACGCAATAAAGCTTAATAATAACTTGCTTAAGTCATCACTACGAGGATTAATTAAATTCATAAGCACCCTGGTTTAGGGATAAATATGTGTGGGTGACGCTTTTGGGCATTAGTGCGCTAAGGCTGTTTATACAACATCTACTGAAATTGTACCACTCATCGTCTTACAAATTGTTTGTTTGGTTTATTCATATTTTTTACTCGACTGAATGTGAAATCAACCATTCAGATTACTAACGAGTTATGTAGGTAGGTACTTAAAAATTACTATTTTTTACTCAGATGGAGGTATGAAGTCTGTTTTTAACAAATAACAAACAAATTACAAACTACGAAATGGTTTAGATATAAAATAATCAATAGACACTACAATAATTATTCAATATTCATTAATCAATATTGAAGCAATATTACTGTCGTAAAAACCATAGTACAAACTGTTCTGAAATTAGATTCGTAACACTGCGATTGTCACACTTTACAGATATTTGGCACGGGATGTTCCCTTTAGTAGCGCCGCAAGGGAACACTTTGTCTGATGTTATAATTAAATGTTCAGACTACAACTAATTATCCAAATACAATTTGTGTTTTGGTTAATTTTAATCTATTAGTCTGTAAAACCAGCCTAAGGCCCAAAGTTAAATGGAATGTAACCGCACCGCGAAGTAATGGGTACCAGGATATATAAGCAACCTCGCAGGCATACACTATAACACATCGCTATGTAATTCGAAGTCAAAATATCTATCTATTACTCTTGTTCCGTAACCTCACTATCCAAGCATAATTATGAACTACAATAAATATATTATTATTAAAGTTATGTAAATATAACCTTAGGCAGGTTATTTTTTCTTTACAATAAAACCAAAATTAACCAATTTTAGAGCCTTATTTTGTGCTACATAATATTGTCGCGTAAAGGGGTATTAAGATTAATGACGTCAATCAGAAAAATTGGGTTAAATAGTTTCAGATATTTGCTTAATAACTTCTGTAGACCGTCGGTGAGAGGCTGGACTCTCACACAAGGGATCGGGTTCAAACCCAAGCTACGAGAAACCCAAAAAACATGAACGACAGCAAATGAGTAAGCAAGATGCAAATAAAAACTCAAATAAATTTAAATTAAGTTTCGAATGGCGTTTCAATATTGTTCAATAGGCATGTATCCATCAAGAATAAATCGGGTAGGTATAATTATATGTTCCTAGCGGCTATTCTTGTTAAAAAGATAGCAAAAAGCAATATAGTTTGGTATACAAAATAAAGATTACTTTTATTTTCACAAAAGAAGAAATTAGACATTCAACCATGTGACATCAAACACCAATCAGAGAGCGTGACGTCACATCTTTCATTATTGTTTGTGTTTACGTCAGCTTACAACACGATTCCACTATAAAAGAGTTTACAGTTCGTTTGGGGGGTCGTGACGTCACAAAAAACACAGTTGACAGTTTGGAGTGTTTTCGACATAAATTCAAATCGACTGTTTAAATCTCAAAATAAACTACCTATGTAAATGATTGTTTTAAATCAAAATTACATATTTTTGGAGTCATTTGGGTATAGAAGTATTGTAAAATTTAGGACACAAGCCTATTCCGGAGTATGTAAGCCACAAGCGGCAGCACATGGCGGCAGTTCAAAAGTGAGTCTCAACGAAGAAACAGGAAGAGAAGAAGTCAAAGGAAGCAAGGGAGAAGTGCTAAGGAAGAAGTTCAGGGAAGAAGAAGAGAAGACCATTTTTTATTGTCTTCTTCTAAGTACGACAATTTCCGGATTTAACCACATTTTTCTACGACCAGATAGTAAGACGTCTACTTCCTGGTATGACCACTTTCATGTGTGAAAGAGGATATGAATGGAAAAGGGTGACTAGATGACTCATCTGACAGGAATGTATGGGGAAAACGATTTATGTTGCGCTGAGCTCAAGTATTATGGTGTCCTATATTGTCAATTGCTGTCCATTGGATAGGTTAGAAGACATTTTGTAGATGTATTTAACTAGTATGTAACTAGCACTTGACAATAATAGTTAAAATAACCTGATGCGATGGCGTAATAAATCAGAAAATGACCTCTATTGGCTGTACGTGCCAATATTGATCGAGAATAAGGTGCATTAAGTAATTATCTGTACATCAAGATCAGTCAAAGACCTCTTGTTGCCTATTGGATACAGTTCCATCATATAATTACCTACACACCATACACCTCAATAATTCACAGTGCCATTCTAGCTTAGTGATTAATTTCAATCAAACATATTCCGTAGATTATAATTACTTACTGAAACTATTGATGAATCATGTGAATTGAATAGCACGCACCGTCCTTATCTTTATTAGTTATCTATTTATATTGTATAGTCCAGTCATTTTATGTTTAATCTGCAGATAAATTCCTAGTAACTGAATGATCTAGTGACGTGACGGCGTTGCAATGAAGATGTGAAAGATAGATAGGTATTGATATCGTGCCTGCTAAAAAAGGTCACGAAAATCAGTTTTTCACGAAATATCTCACAACAATAGGTTGTGAGATATTTCGTGAAAAACTGATTTTCGTGACCTTTTTTAGCAGGCACGGTTCGGAGGTAGAGGTCAGTATAAAAATTGTTTGTCGAGAAATCTTTAAAATTAACCGTTTTTCTGTGAAATTAACCATTTGTTATGAACCACCAGACTATCCTAAGTAATATCGACCAATGATGATGCTGCCATCACAGGGCAAGCTTTTAGAGCGTCTTATTATCCCCCGGCTTCTGCAAGGTGGAATTACATTTAACGATAACCAATTTGGTTTTTCTGTAGGTACGTCTACTATTGACGTTATCTGTGAGAATAACCCTATTCGCACACTTGGCGACAGGCGACAGCGACAGCTCGGCGTATAGACGCGACGACAGGCTGCGGCCGACAATTTCATAGCGCCACGAGACGCGGCGACTCCCCTAGCTTGTCGTCGCAATTCGGCGTCTCTCACACCAAGTGTGCGGAGCTTAGAATACAATATATGAAATTCTCAGCCGCAGCCTGTCGTCGCGTCTAGACGCCGAGCTGTTGCTGTCGCCTGTCGCCTAGTTTGTGTACCATGTAATAGTTAAGTAACTCATTGTTTTTACCATAGTGTTAGCTTGTATTAAGTGAGCCTCAATAAATTTATATAACTCACAGTAGCCGTACAATATATTCTTTTAAAACGATATAGGTATAAACTCTTTTATTATTTTATCACCTACCAACTAAGATTTTTATTCGGCTGATTGAAAACATAGGGACGTCAGGCGCTTTTTGTTTCGGACCGAAAAACAGAAAGACACAATAATTGGAAAATAACAATATAATTGATAAAAAAACTATTAAATCTAGCTGATAACGTGTGTAAGTAGCAAATAATTTACTAATAAGACTCATGTAACGAATGTGTAATGTCATAAATGAGAATATATGTGCTTGTTTGGCTTGTAATATGAAAGACTTTCATTGACTTAACCCTGACCAAAAGGTGTAGATAATAGTTCAGAAGTAGGATATCAAGGAAATTTTCATAACTTTCTTGCTCACCACGTCCACAATTTTGACATTATCCCTGGTAATGCATGTTAGGAAGTATTTAATAATTTGAATCAATCTGATATTCACGTTACATTAAATTATAATTTAAGTATTTGCTGTCGATAGGATAGATTAAATTATAGTTTGGCATGATACAGACTAGTATTTTTTTTTTCCTCACTTCTCTTTGTCCCTTCTTGATTGCTGGATCAAACTCACCAATGTCTGCAAGTTTCAGATTTATTGGATTCCAATGGACGGAGTGCCGAGGCTGCAGGGCCTCGGATCACCTAGAAGCGAATTCCGACTAGAGGGCAGGGATGAGCCCGGGATGGATGATTGGTATAGAAGGATTGAATCAGGCTGTGAGTTATCCAGGTCGAGAGCTAGCGGTAATTCTCGACCTCTCGATAAAGAAGCTGGCGCTTCTAGGATAGCAGAACGAAATGAGGACCGAACGACACGACCATCGAGATCAAGTAAGAGGCGCTTGGACATGGACTCGGATAGCACTATGCGCGTTGGCGTTTCGTATCCGAGGAGAAAATACCGGAGGAGCCCATATGGTCATAGAAGAAAGTCTAGACGGATGAGGTACAGTAGTGGTAGCTCGAGTGAACGTGAGTCAAGTCGAAACTTTAGTAGGAATAGACAATCGGAAACAAAAAAGATTTTGGATCAAATTTCGTCAAAACTAATTATATTTTATTGTAATATTATGAATGCACTCAACGAATGGATGGTTCAATTATAATGAGAAGCGGTGATAAGAATTGTTTGTTTGTTTTTATTCATGGTGTTAGTTAGCAGATAAGAATTATTGACTTCAGTTGACTTTATGTGGGTATTGATTTACATAATGAATTAGGAAATAATACATTTCTGTTTTATTATACCAAGGTGTCTATATTATGTTAATTTTATTTTACTTTTTTTTATGTTACTGTTGGGTAAACTCACTTGAGTGGAGTTTGTTGCGCCGTTTCTTCTCCACTAGCGCCTAGGAAGCGGTAGTAAACTTAGTATTAAGTAGTTTTTGACGTCAAAAAGATGTAATTACGTTACACTATTTTGAAAAATAAAGAAATTGAAATTGAAATTGAAATTGAATGTACCTAGTTACTAAAATATGCACAGTGAAATACGGAGTTACTAAAATTTATAAAGCAGTATGTATATTTGGCGTCTAGAACTTGGTTTACTGATGAATTTTATTAATTCAGTTACGTAATATCTAGTTTTCTTTTTGTACTTATGTGTTTGAAAATCGTAAGCGTGAGGACACGCTTTGAGCAGGACGGCCGAGCTGTTAGCTTGTATTAAGTGAGCCTCAATAAATTTATATAACTCACAGTAGCCGTACAATATATTCTTTTAAAACGATATAGGTATAAACTCTTTTATTATTTTATCACCTGCCAACTAAGATTTTTATTCGGCTGATTGAAAAAACATAGGGACGTCAGGCGCTTTTTGTTTCGGACCGAAAAACAGAAAGACACAATAATTGGAAAATAACAATATAATTGATAAAAAAACTATAAACTCTAGCTGATAACGTGTGTAAGTAGCAAATAATTTACTAATAAGACTCATGTAACGAATGTGTAATGTCATAAATGAGAATATATGTGCTTGTTTGGCTTGTAATATGAAAGACTTTCATTGACTTAACCCTGACCAAAAGGTGTAGATAATAATAGATATCATTGTAATCATATGGCCTCACTAAAGGGGCCATGATATTTTTTGTTCATTCCATGTTCTTTCTTTTTAGCTTAAGAGCCTGTGCTGTTTTTTTATCTTTTGTCTCTCGCTTGCTAAGGAGGGATTTATTTAATTTTTATTAATTTCGATACGAGTTCCAAGACAGTTTAACTCTCTACTAGAGAAAATTTATTATATTTATGTTATAAGTTTTGTTTTGGCAAAAATATTAGTCTAAGCATACGTAGTCAAAATCTACTGGCCGTGAAAAGATCAACCTTTTAAACTATCGCTATCAAAAGATACAGAGTTTATGTAGGTATCTATGTACTATAATTAGATTCATTAGTAATTAACTCTCGTTCGACTATTATTTCATCTGTTGGTTAGTGATGAATGCAATGGCGTGGTCGCTGCCTAGAAATTTATGATGATAATACCTAATATATTTCTAGTAGGTATGTACCTAGTTGAATCGGCGAAGACTACTATCGGTGTCCCATGAAGTTACAAAAGACTATTGAAATAATGCTGAAATAAGTATCCTTTACTCATAAATAAAAGCATTTGCAAACAAACTCTCAATAAACATAGTGGGGAAGCATTTGACTGGTCGAGGTTACGTGGCTATGTGCCCCTGAGGGCCACAAATCACTATCTAACTACACTAACTCACATGATGAGGTTTCGTAATGAATATATTCTGTATTGGCTCAATGGTGTAAACATAATGTAGCGTCGATATTGTGTTTGGGCTGCGTTTATTCCGTTTGTCAAAGAAACTACTTAAGAGTGGAGTGTTGGGATCAAATAGAAGTTTTTTCCCGTGTATAAATTTATTTATTTAATTACTTTTGAAGAAGGCTTTTTAATCAGGCTAATTACATTCAATTGCTTAACAATATTAATAATAGAGTGGTTAGTACTTACATTTCTTTGTTAATCACGCTTCAATTACACGCCTATTTTTGGCAGAAAATAATGTGGAGTCAGTGAGTGATAGTACAATCCGCTAGCTTAGTACAGGTTTTTGGATCGTGGATACTCACATACGGTATTACTCGATAGTTTTACTCCAAAACGAATGAATATTAACGTATGGACCGCAAAACTCACAGCTCGAAGGCTCGCATCGATGCATACCACACATACACATATATTCGATGCATATGTGAGTAACCACCATACGTGTATTTTTGTATCGTTCCGTATCCTTGTTTATGGCACCATTCAATATTACATAAATATGTGGAGTGCAGCCCCGTGCTTCACCTAGGATCTCCACCTGGGTGAAGCAAGGGGTTGCACCCAATATGTGTTAAAAAACTAAAGAACTATTAGCTCATTTTTATAATTAATATTATTACTACTAACTCACGCTTGACCAATTTATTTTTAAAGGCGTTACGCACAAGTTTTAGCATATGACATACATCCAGGAATACTGCCTCTTCGTAATTAGTACCAGAGTGTTAGAAAGTATTTTTAATTTTTGGAGGTTCTAAGGAACATCCCAATTTTTTCAGTATAGCTATATGGATGGATCGGCAGTGACACAATGTCTACTGGTCTACACCATTTTCTTGGCATTTGTAGAGACATTGTTTTACCATTGATGCTCGTTGTTCTCAGGTCATAGAGTGAATTAAAAAGAAACCCACAGGTAATTTCCACCGTTCAGTTAGACATACAAGCAACTTAACTAAAGCCTGAGAGCGTGATCTGAGTTATCCTTCTGTACGTCATTAAGCCCGAGATCAATATAACCGTGATATTTTTTCCATCCCATTTAATGTACTTCCTGATAGCCATTTCATCCATTATAAAACTGCACAAAGCTCGTTTGCCTGAAGAATTAGTTTTTCGTTTTAATATTTCGAAAGATTCAGTTGTAAAACCGGCTTAACACACCATAATTTTTTGAGCCCGTGGCGAGGCACGGTCCGTTTACGTCCCGGGCACAGCCCTGATATGTTATGATAAACCTAAACAGCTATTTTTCTGACTTAACAGAACAATTTTTCACTTTTGTTGACCACTATTTTACGCCAAAAAAATATTGTATGGTAAAAACTAATTCAATATGATGCTGGCCACATCAAATGAAGATATTATTACATTTAACGCACGATCATACATTTTGCTACAACATTTAGGGCTTCACGGAGAAGGATGTTAGCTGATACTTTACGTTATATTATTATTACATAACCGTTTTGTGGTAAACGTATCTATATTTATTCAGTAAAGAGCCCTGAAGACTACTTTAACCCCTTTGTGTAGTCTAGCTTTTATTGTATCATTTGGAAAACCTAGGGATTTGAATATAATCTTATAAATAATGTGAATAAAACCGGATGGCAGTTAGCCGCAACTGCAACCGGAATGTGCGGTTAAGAAACCGTCATGGTTTGCGGTGGATCGACTCATTTCCTTTCAAGTAATTTGTACTTACCAAGTTCTTTTTCTATCCTATGATAACTCAGGTCCATAAATATCCACCAACTTTTCCCAAGCTTTTGAACGCAAGTTTCTATCCAAATATTCTGCGGATTTTGTATTCGAGATTGCTGGCCTATGTTGTATCTCAATTTTCTTAAACTCTTATGTATCGAAATCCATACCTAGTTACTTATCGATAAAATGCGCGAGCGTCGGTGAACACGTAAACTGTCAATGGTGGAGAAAAAAAAATCGGCTTCAGGATTATTGGTAAAATGTAAAAATAGCCTGATTTGTTCAAATCTTTTTAGGGGCATTACATCTGCTACCTTTTCATATGGAAAGGACTTTTTCCAGTAATCTTTGTATGATGGCAAAACTACAATACCCATGATGACATTTATTGCCAAAAAGTCTAGTATTTCTTCCCTTAAAACTGCTATGGATCTGCCTGTTCTTTGTACACTATATAAGTTTGTGTGAGTGGTAATATTATCTACTAAATCTTCAGTAAAAAAATCTATGAAAATAATCTAAAGGTGACCAATCAGATGGTACATTTTCCAAAAATGTAGGTCCTGCTATTTCAGCCTTGTGTTGAAATTGTGCTTTTTGCCAACGAAAAGATAAATTAATTCTGCTACGCTGTCTTTTTACTTTTCGTGTAACGATAGCAGCAGCTTTGCGTTTTATTATTCGAGCGCGTGTCAATGGTGTTCCGACAGGCGTGGATACAAGTGGTTGATTTGAAGGCAAAGATGGCAGAGCATCATAATTGCTTTCTGATAGATTAGGAAATACCTGAGTAAGAATAGGTGTAAGAGGCACTTCGGTTGTATCGGCATAAAACTCCTCTGCATGAGTTCCTATTTCATCATCAGAACTTTGTAGGAGATTTAACCGTTCAAGACTGGAATTTATTGACGGCGCAGGAGAACTTTCTACTGATCCAATTATTCCAGCTTCATCACCGCTACTAGCACCGTCACTTGTATCAGAGCTTGCATTCCTTTCAGGCACCAAGGATAGAATACGCCTCGCTCTTTCACTCATAGCAGTCTAAAACCAAAGCAAAAGAAACATGCAAAAAACCATCACCATAGTAAAGCCAAACCATATTGATTATAGATAGGTAAATAATGTACATAATGTCATGCAGTAATCATTACATTTCTTGTGGGGATCGAACCCACATCTTTGTTTTTACAACCACTATATCAACGAGGCAGTCAAACATCAGTACAACTGTCTTTTAAATTGTAATAAAATTGGTTTAGTATAAAAGACAGACATACTTTTAATTTGAATAATATAGTTAAGTCCAAAAGAATATTAATCCCGGGAAGTTAGCAATGCTTATTACTCTATACATCACCAACGTAAGGTAAATTACTGCAACTGTGGCATTGTATAGCAAAATATACGTTAGTAAAAAACATGAGAAAAACATGCTAATTCTCATAGCGACAACAGCATATTATATAAAATGTGTAAGACCAAACATTTAGGCATGTGCATTTTATAATAAACATTTAGGGGTATAAACATAAAAATAAAATAAAACTTACCTTAGATAAATTTGAGCGATGCATTTTGGCGGTTAATTTTCGCAACTGACTCAAAATTATGACAGATAAGGCGCAATTTTTATTTTTTAAATAAAAATAAACGTCTAGAAATGTCATGTGCATAATAAAACTATGTTAAAAATGATTTTATAGTGATCAAATATTTTTGTAAAGTCTTATGTATGGCATACTTTACAAAATGAACTCAAGGGTTAATAAAATAACTCTAAAGTAAGTAAAATATTGTACCAGTTTATGATACGCTCTGCTTATTATGCTATGAAGCCTTTTGAAATATATCTTATGGTATTAAGACCCTTAAACAAAGCATTTTATATTTTTTTTAAATTGAATATAAAAAAGAACTGGCTTAGTTACGCTGCTGCCGCAAGTGGTGAATACTTCGTTCTATGCTTTGAAATTTTTGGAGTTTGTAACATTTAGTGTTTGCAAACGTAATTTGAGTCGGTAAATCCAAAGAATATTTCGTTTTATTTGAATGAACAGGTATGCACACACAAGAATTCCGAAAAAGTATATTTTTGTGTTCATATAACATAACCCAAGTATTTTTTTAAATATCTCCAATGTTACTTTATAATTTTATAATAGTTTACACAGCTACTTTATAATTTTATAATAGTTTAGTTGTGTAATATTACATCAAAGTATTGTTGCTGTACCTACATCTAAAATTTAAAACGTTATAAATACTGTTATGCTGTAATTTAGTGATGTAAATATAGGACTTGATTCAAGTAATTTATTGGATAATAATCAATCAATCAATTAGCCTATTGCAGTCCAGTGCTGGACATAGGCCTCTCCCAATGTACGCCATAGCAACCGATCCTTGCGCATCCAGTCCATCCCAGCTACCTTTTTCAGGTCATCAGTCCATCGTGCTGGGGGGCGTCCTTCTTTCCGTTTGCCTAGTCTAGGACTCGTTTGCTCCACCGGCCATCAGTCCTTTGGCAGATGCGACCAGCCCAGTGCCACTTCAGCTTGCTTATTCTACAAGCTATGTCGGTAACTTTAGTTCTTTGACGGATGACCTCATTTCGATTTGTATCCATTAAAGAAACTCAAGGCATAGGTCATTCCAACGTCCGCTGCGCGACTTTTAAGTCGTGGACCAGTTTTACTGGATAATATTTGATACAAATGTATAAAGCACTATGTAAAATGAATAGGAAGATCGACTGAATGTAATTTGCAAGTAATGATGATAAATTGAAGCAAATTTAACTCGACATATGTATCTATAATGTAAATCAACAGCCTCTCAAACCACCTGGTACTCACCTGACGCATGGCAATTTAATCAACAAAGGCCAAAATCTGCTTTAGTTAATTCTACCTCTATTAAGTGCACCTTTGACTAATCAATACCAATTCGAGGCTAGGAAACAGACGCAATATTATATTATGCATAGCTTGTGAAGGCATACTAATAAAGGGGATGGATTGTGAAACATCTCCTTCGACATCTTGTTTTTATGATGGCATATTGCTTAACACTCGCAATACTCGCATGACGGGTTGTTGACTCTACTCTGTCCAGCAAAAAAGTCGCAGATATCGCCAATTAGTGGTGGAGCTTTTGAATGGCAAGGCTACCTACCCTTTTGGTAATTGGTGTGCGAATGCATGCCCAATTAATAATTTTTCTATTGAAATAAAATAGGCAACAGTTCAAAAAATAAGGTTATTGAAGTAAAATTGTGATATGATGATACATTCAGCCCTAAAAATAGTAACTTAGTTATCTAGTTTCAGTGTATGAGCAAATTGCTCACGGGTCAATATTGATCGAGTAGGTACTCCGAAACTATAACCTTCGAAGCTATTGTGAACCGATACATTCAAGTATCAACTCTCCGGTATTAGATTATTCGCAAATTTAAGGTAACCCTATCTTACTAGCAACTCACCTGAAACTTAACTTGGCAATTAATATTCTTCACTATAGCTGGTTGCATTTTCTTCTACAAACTTCATAGCGTTGTTAATGTGACATTTTTCGTGCCAGCATATCGCACCTCCCGAAGAAAAAACCCATTCGGTCTTATTACAAAACACGGACTAAAGTCAGGTTTAAACCCAGACTATGAAGTCCAGGCTTAATTTTAAGACCAAGGTTTAAACTTCTTCTTATTACAAAAACAGAATAATCCGTGGACTACTTAGGCCATGGTTTAAATCTTGGCCTAATAACAACCACAGATTACTCTAAACTTTTGTTCGTTCATTGTGATATCATTCGGTCGCAACGTTCCGTTTTCTCAGAAAGCAAAAATTTTCTGAAATCGTTAATAAATATTATTTACTAAAAAATGGTGAAAAAAATATTTACAACATTATAATTATTAAATTTAAAGTCATGAACGATAGTTGGACTTTATTTTATAGTAAAATATCATTATCATGCCTTTATTTAGCAATCATTGTTATAATATTGGACGATCTATGATGAACGTTAAATGAAGCGTAGTTTTTCGGAGCCCGCGCGTTGTTAAATTTTTTTTTTAAATTTTTATACCCACTTTTGAATCATTTCAATACCCGTACTAACTTTTACGTTTCCAGTGGTTTAAACTTTTAAATTTGAATTAAATAATGGAAGGAGAAAAGAAAAAGAGGGGCGAAAATTGGACTGCCGAGGAAAAAGTAAGCCAAAATATGATGTATTTTGGTATTTTCCACAAATCAAATCAAAATGACAAGTTTGACGTTTTATTTTCGTGGTTTAGATACTTAGACCAACGTTAAACTAGGTGTCACGCAGGTTTATCTTTAGACCAGAGATAGTCCCAGGTTTAGTACTAAAACGCGTTTTGTAATAACATTTTCGTTAAACCATGGTCTAAAGACGTTTTAAACCTGGGTTTAAAGTTAGTCCGTGTTTTGTAATAAGACCGATAATGTCTTATTATAGGTTTTTTAATGTTATTGCATAAAAGTCTTCTCTGAGGTCAAATACACATCCCTAATTTTTATCAGATTTTTATTTACAGTATTTCGAAAAATATTGTATATTGAAGTTATATTCGTCTAAAATAACTGAATAATTTGAACTTAGAAGAAAACTATAATCTGTCTTTATTGATCTATTTTTCGTGTTCAGAAACGATAACCGCTTTTATGGGATTATTCTGGTAAAATTTTTCGATTAACATTAAACTGTAATCTGTACATACCTCTTTACCTAATACGAAATAGTTCGATAAAAATCATTCCCTGTTCTTGTCTAATTTTATTACGAATTAATATAATAATACAAAATAAAATAATTTCACTGAGGCGCGGTAAAATGGTTTAGGCGCATAATGACAAAAACGCAAAAGGACAGATTCGTTCTCTGGCGGTTTTTAGTTTATCTATTTGCCAAATAGCATGCGTGATTTCCGCTCTTATCATGTGCACAGATTAGGTTGTTAGCGCTAACTACTCAATCCAAAGAGGGAAAAGGAAATATGCTCGTAAAATACGCTCAAAATTAAACAAAAATTAAAATGAATCATAATTTTAATACAAGAAAAAAAATGAAACTGATTGTATGCCTGCTTAAAATTATGAGATTCAATTGATGTGTTTTCATTGGCTGTAGCCTTCTTCCTCGTCAAGATCTTGTGTTCATTTGCGTGTTTAACACGGTATAATCATCAGCAAAGTCATATTTGAACTGTAAAATATCTGGTTGAGAGCTAGAAGCATTTAATTATTTTATTTTAGACAGTACTTAGAACTTTGTTACCGGTAGTGTCACGAACCCAATTTCTTCCTGTAGTAAGCACCTTAATATCCAAAGAGTTGTTGCATTTCCTTTAAATTTTATTACTGACATTTGCCTGAATGCAAATTTGTTCAGGGGTATAAATATTTTTTTATCTATAGCCTTTTCAATGCATGAATGCATGGAATCTCCTTCTGAATGGCTGTGTCCTACCTCAAAAAATCTGTGAGTTATATTAATTGTAAATTGTTTAACACAATAGACATACATCATTGCAAAAATAAAACGGTTCTTATTTTGCCCTGCGCAGCTATCTGAATATAACGAAAAATTGCGAATGCCTTTGTCGTATTCATATCGTATAAACTTTAGAAGACAACTGCCCATCTCTAGCACCTCTTCTGGCAATTGCGTAATGCCACACGTAGCAATGACACTTTAAACGTAACATATCGAAACCGTGAAGTTGTATATGGGATAATCACGCTTACAAATATTGGCATCTTTCATTATAAGCGTAATTATCCCATATACAACTTCACAGTTTCGATGTAAAACCAAGACCTTTCTAATAAAAAGACGGCATTAAAATTTGTTCAGCCGTTTTTGCGTCCATCACGAACAAACAGACAAGGATTCCAAAAAATAGATATTTGTGGTCAACATAACCAAGTCTTTTTTCAAATATCTCCAACGATAAGATGTAGTTGTCTCTGGCCAAGTAATTTACAATTCTATAATAGTAGTTGCTAACTGACGCCTGCGGCGCCGCCCGCGTGAATATCGAATTCATAATATTAATCACCGCATTACCGAATAGACTCCCTTCTTATTCTATCACCTTTGCGCCTGTTTTATGAAACTTTGAAACTTTGCAACCTCTTTGGCAATATAAATAAGGTAACTACGAGTAGAATTTGTATGGGTTGTTTTTCATAATATATCTTGAGATGCTAGCAAGAATTCTTACGCACTGTACTTATCATATTTATTGCATTCCGAAACTGTATAGAGTTCTCTATTGTGAAACTAGTACCTAAAATCCCTCATGTAATAAATTGATATAAATGTTAGCTAGGCTGTTAGCCTCGCGTATTATTATATACACCATATTAAATTCAATCATCGTAATAATAAAAATTTGCACGTGAGTAGGAATATAAGTGAACGTTGTAGTTGGTCTGTGGGTCTGCGTGTGTGTGTGTGTGTGTGTGTGTGTGTGTGTGTGTGTGTGTGTTTGTGTACTTATGTGTCTTCTATCATGTTTTATAAAACTATCAATAAGACATTTATTGATCGGTCACTACAAGTTAATAATACATTTGGAATAATATAAAAATAATATTTTAAAATCAGTTCTCAAAATACATGTACCTACACATATTTTGAGAACTGATGAACACTTTCTAATCCTAGCAAATGAGTTATATTACTCGTAGGGGTAAATTTAAAAAAAACTGATTTCGCTAATCATCTAAATGGTGTACTAAACACACATATTTGGTAGAAAAAACATTATAAAGAACTTCATATCCTAGATCTGAACAACTTTATATTCAAAACTAAAATAACCGAATGGCTCTTTCTCCAGGACTAAAAGTATCCAGTACCTATCTCTACTCATTTTTATGCATAGAAGATTACCTAAGTATTTTTTCTTAAATATATTTCCCCAATCGAATATTAAATGTGAATTGATTCTTTACGTAGGTTTCTTGGTTAATAATTCTGTCCGGCAAACACAAGATTTTGTCGTAATTTCGCCGAGTTATCTCATATAGATTATATAATATAGGTATATGCTAGATTACAATCCCGTTGGATTAGAACTTTCAATCAAGTTAAGTTCAGTATATTATAATTTAATTATTATTTATTTTGAATATGAGTACGAGTACGAGTATACTACCTACCTGTTTTTTTTATGCTAGCATCTTTGACTAGTCAAAGGCCTACTCTCTCTATATCTTTTCTATCGTTAACTGGTCCTACTAATCTTTAGCTAACCCACTCAGGGTTTTCTGCTTAGCTATGATATTAACTATGTTATTACATTCTCGCTTCCATTCTGTACTCTAGTACCATACCAGTTCTCGCTTTTATGCTTCTCGTACTTTCATTCCATTCCTTTCATACTGGGACTACCTACCTGTTGCCCATGACTGAACGAAACGTGAAATAATCGCGAATAAACATTTATCTAAACATACAGATCAAACTGTGGAAACTCCTTTTAAGTCTGTTAAAAATGATTTCATTAATTTGTTTACTCATGTAACAGGTTCGTAGTTCTTTGGAAAGATTTTCAAGAGATGTCTGTATGGCTTAATACATTATGCAGACACGAATTCATTCAGCTCATTTGATGGACTAATTCTACAAAAAGGAGGTAGGACGTGATAGTAGGTATCTCCCGTCCGAAATGAGCAGTCCGACTGGGGTAGTACCTTCGCCCTATAGAAGACCGCGGCCATAATAGCCATTGTGTTGTGTTCCCGCCGGTAAGTAGGGTAGCCAGAGGTCACTGTACTCCTCCTCCCCCCACCACTTCCTAGCCTCCCCACCCCTTCCTACCTCTCCCCTCTTCCCTTCAGGGTAGGCAGCACGTATGTGACACCCTTAGTGTTGCACACGTCCATAGGCCATGGTAACCGTTTCCCATCAGGTGGGCCGTGTGCTTGTCTGCCACCTATGTTGTATAAAAAAAAAACTAGAAAGGGACTGCATCGGTTTCAAGCCTATACAAGAGGCTGTCAAAAATTATTGCGAAAAATTTAAGAATTTGCTTGGAGACTTTATTTCATTAAAATAATTATTTAAAATCATGATAATTCATAATACACGATATTCATATACCTAATATGTGTTTGACATATCAAATAAAAGCGTCTTGGATTTTGCCTTACACGTAGGTACGTGAAGTACGAATGACAAACGTTGGTTGCGGCCTGATTGAGATCTAATTTATTGGCTCGCATTCTGAGAACAGCCGCATTCTAAATCACAATAATGGCATACGGGTCTCGCTCTAGCTCAAGCCTACAGATTAGGTGTATTGTTAACGGTGTCTCTACACATTATTATTATGTATGATGTCGTTTAAGGAGGCAATTATTGTTGTGCTTTTGAAAAGTGGCACATATTCAGCCATTACAAAAGTGTAATCAAGTTATACGGTGAATACGGCTTCTATTAAATGAATAAATACAACTATCACAGAATCTATTATTTTTGAACATTTTAGCATTAAAACGTTGCTATAGGTCGTGCCAAGCAACTCGAGCCAAAGTATGGGGATTGATAAACTCGTTATCACGCGGGCCCGTATGACTCCCAATAGTTTCGTACAATTATACGAAATTATATATATATATTTGAATTATACGAAACCAATGCCCGTCGTAAAGGCCCGCGTGATTGGCTCCTTAGTCCCCATCATTGTCGAATTAGGTTCAAGTTGCTTGGCGCATTCTATAAATTAGCGATGGAAGCAATTTGCTTTGACCACTACCTATCTAATATAACTTACTCACTATCTAATAATGACATTCAACTACGCTAAAACTCATGTTTTCCAGTTAACCGAATGAACTAGCTTCAAGAAAATGTCTCAAATTTATTGAGTCTAGTAATATCATGCACAAAGTTTTCGAATTTTTTAATTGTAAAATATTACATTACCCAAATAAAAGTTAATTTTGTGTCAATAATAATATATGTAAGCCAATGAGAAGCAATGGTATCATAAGTCAGTATGTCTGCGGGACAAAGGTGGGTTAGTTTATGCTTCCAAAGAAGTTAGTTTCATTTGAGGAATTGCTGAAACTAGTCAACGCAATATTATATTAATTACAATACAAATAAATTACCTTTGGGTTGTAAAAGACTAAAGTATTTTGAATGTAGAGAAAAAGCTAATTTTAAAAATTATGGCTGAACTTATTGGTTGGTCTCTCTTTTCGACTGTAAATGAGCATACTTATTTTCAGTATCATGATTCGAACCGGGTGGTCCATGTGCTTAAAATTAATAGAGTTTTGACGTTTTATAAGTTCTCGTTTCAATACTCTATATACTAAAATTCTATGGCAGGGGTTTAAAAATCCGAATTGTATTCCGTTTCTTTTGACTAACTTTCTTTTATTCTAGTTATTCCAGCTTAGATAAAAGTGATTATTTTTTCTCTACACCTCTGTTTTGCGAGGGCAGCTTAACTAAGTCAACGTGAACACAATTCATTACCTAGCTAAACAGACAGAGTTGAGAGTCCCATTTTCCAACTTTGAATTGGCATGGACGCACACTTTTGTTACCTACATTTGTTTAGTTAATTGTTTTTTTTAATCAAACGCGGTAGTGGGTATGTTAGTGTCGCGGGGACACATTATTATGAAATAGGATTGAACTACAGAACTAAGAGCGGATTGTACCGATCATAGTGCTGTGATACGATTAGGTTATATAAAAAAACTATAAATAACCCTTATATAATATATATGATGTGACATTATAGTGGCCAGTTAAATTGAACTAAATGGTGCAGCCATTAAGTTCCTTATGAATGACGTTACATTACAATAAAATTAATCAATATCTATTAATTTGATAACGAACGATACAAATTGTAAACGATATTTTGTTACACGCTCTGTATTATCTATCCTGTGAGACACATTCAACGTAACAGCAACGAGGATTCAGACTCCGTGAGTGGATACGATTATCGGGGCAGTATGAGATCTTAATAGCCTCAGCTATGTAACAGAGGGTAGATCTTTGCCAATACATAAGATATACGTTATCCCTACCTATTTGTCAGCATTTGGGAGCCCAAATGGTCGCATTCTAGTTAAGAGATCGCAGCATTTCGATGGAATTGATCTTTGTTTAACTTCGTATTTTATTCTTGTGAAAGTACTCCTATGATCATAGTATGGAAAGAAGGTTTGGCGGGTAAGGAAATAACGATATTAGTTTTTCGCTATACGGAACTGAAGTGAGTAACATTTAAAACTTATGAATTATAAGTAGTATACAAAAAATTATCAGCTGTGAATCATATATTCTACCAAATTCTATCACAATCGTAAGGCGCGATTCAGTGCGCCGCGGATGACCTCCGCGGATGTCCGTAAACGGACAGTAAATCGTATTGAGCCTTCGCACGGAGAGCTCAGCGTAACACTGAACGCGCTGCATACGTTTACGGCTCAATACGTTTTACCGTCCGTCGCGGACCATCTACGTGGGTCATCTGCGGCGCACTGAATAGCGTCTAAGAACTTATATTACATGAAACTATATAGAACATACATAGTGGTAATAGGTACCTACTAACTATTCCAATGGCACACCCCCGCGCTCAAAGAGGAAGAATATCTATGGTACTGTCGTACAGAATGAAATCTCCTTATGAAAGCTTAAAGTTCGAATCTACTTTCATCGGGCTGCCAATATTATTTTCGTTAAGTACAAACCATTCTGACAGAAGCTAAACGATAGTTTCACCAATGAATCAATCATTTATTTATTTGCGAATATGTGTATAGAGTAATGGTGTAAAAACATTATTTAATAGATAAATATAGAGAGTACCTTCTTTCTGTGTGCGGAAATCTCCACGGGTACCCTTCTGCTGGTCAGCGGGGGTGGTTATGTTAGACTTGGACCGACTAAAACCGCACGTCATCTTGGGTCAACAGACTTTGGGGCCTAAATTGGCCCATAAGGCATTTTCCTCGCACTCCGCTGCCCCGGCCTGCTTCTGCTATGGGTGGCAGGTGCCCTCACCTGCCGGTGCTGATCGCGGCGATGGTGCAGAGTGCGGACGCGTGGTTGGCCGCCGCGTCCTTCTGCGAGCAAGTGATACTCGAGAAAGAGGCGGCGGAAAAGGTTCGGGAGGGGCTGCACAGAGCTCTCCCGGACGGAGGCGGGCGCGGACGCCTATCGCGTCGGGGGTCCGACGACCTCCGTCCTCCATGAGCGCTGGCCTGGGGGTGACAGGTGGAGCCGCCCGTCACCCTAGCAGAAGCAGGCCGAGGCGGCGGCGCGCGAAGGCGCCCCCCCCCCCCCCTCCTATTCCGGGTCATGACGGGAACCACGTGGTTCTCAAACCCGAGGGGGCCATCTCGAATCCGGAGATGGCCCGGGTCAAGCCGGGGTGCGAGGGATATGCTCTTTGGGCCACCTTACACCCTGGCGTCTGAAGACCCTAGATGGCGTGCGGTTTTAGTCGGTAAGAGTCCGACATAGCCTGCCCCGCTGGCCGCGGGGTGGGTTTCTATGAGGATTTCCGCACGGAAAAAAAAAGGTATATCTTTGTATTCCCATCCAAATAAATTATATTTTAATCAAGACTTTCAATAATATTGTGTAAAAATTATTTAAAGACTGTTTGAGTTATTGAAATCGGACGTCAGAGGAGGGGATTGGGGAGATAGGGAGGGGGGTTGTGAGCTCTGGCTACCCTTCTTACCGGCGGCGGTAACACAACACAATGTCTATTATGGCTGCGGTCTTCTGTACCCCCTGTCACCCCATCTCCTCTTTTCCGGGGTTCGGAAAAGAGGTAAGGACATCATGCTTTTTTTATACCATTTAAGTGGCAGACGAGCTCACGGCCTACCTATGTGACCTATGCACCTATGGACGTGCACAACATCAGGGGCGTCACACTCGCGCTGCCGACCCTGCAAAATCCTTCTAATGCCCTTCTTGAAGAACCCCATATTATAGCCGCCAGGGAAAACCACTGCAGGGAGATCGTTCCACAGCCTAAGCGTGCGTGAAATGAAATTTTTTTCATACCTTACAGTACGCACTGCAGACGGATGCAACGTGTGGGGATGAATTCCCTGCCTGTGGCAAGCAGTGCGATCATAGAAAGTGGCTGTAGGCATCATAAATCAAACAATTCCCATCCCAGGGTCAACTGGGTAGCGCGGGATATGCTCTAAGTAATCTTACACCCCGGCAACTGAAGACTTGAGACGGCGGCGTGCGGTTTTTTGGCAAAAAGGCATTTGAAACAGAATTCGCAATCCACGCGGGCGGAGCCGCGGGCAACAGCTAGTATCTAATAATTCGCGAGACAATGCAGGTTTTTTTGAAGATCCGGCTTCAGTAGGCAGTTCATGTTGACGTTTTTTGCTAATAATTGCTAGTCTCAAACGCATTGCTCGGGTCTGACGTGGGTCAATCAGCTCAGGCAATAAATGATCCATGTAAAATTCTGTCAGTTTACCAACCATTTCATTCGTCCAGAAGTTGTCATCACGCAAGATTTTTTCAACAGTCAACTTATGATTTTCACCGGACCATACTACTACAAAAAGACATATTTTTCTCTTGGTTATGTGTAGTTGACCTTGTATTTGATAATACCAAGAATCATTTTTGTTAATAACCAATCTATTATCTTGTATGTCCCAGATTTTTTTTTTCATCGCTTCATCGATAGGCATTTTGAACGCAGATATTGGATATTTTATTTCCACAATAGCATCGTTTCCAATCAGACCATCAGGGGTAGCTCCCAAAAATGGTATTTCACAATCTATGAATAGCTCACATGGACTGATTTGTACTTTTTCTTGTGCTGCAAGTTGGTTCAGAGCAATTGTTTCATTATCTATACCATGTCTTATTGAAACAACGTTTGATATATCGCTCTTATACAACAATGTTTTGACGATGCTTTCACTAGTGGTCGGACGTCGTTTGATGATTTTTTCGAAATTGGATGCTGTCAATAAATTTCTGCTAAGTTCGAGCCATTCACTACTATCCCTCTGTAAGATTGTAGGTACTCCTTTCGATTTCTGATCGTTCGGTGTCAGTCTTTTCCAGATTTTTGGCAGGCAGGTGTCTGCTCCATAATTTTTGTCTCTCATTGTAGTAAATGACGATTTATTATGAAAACGTAGTTTTTTAAATCTTTTACATTTTTGTTACAATATATTTTTACAAATTCTTTTGTCTTCAAAAGATTTTAGTTTTGATTTCGGGTTTCTACCCAAAAGTGATTTTTGTATATTATATAATGTCTTTATCTAATGTCTTTATCTGTATTATATGCCACAACAGCAGCTGCACACCTGGATTGATATGTTCCGCGTTGAATTATATTTGTTCGTTTGCCACCAACAAATTTTAAATTGTTCCACAGCATTACTGTCGTAGTCATTAATTAGACTTCGTGAATGTGCAGCAACTAGTCCCACTATATATTGCACTCTAGCCCAGAATGTCGACGTTTTTACTTTTATAACAAGATCTTCGCTTTTTTTTTCACTACTGCAATAGTATTCTTGGTAGTCATTGTGATGTCCAAATGAATGATTATATGAGTTTGTTATATCTGTATACAGTTTATTTATTCATACTCCTAATGCACCATCATCACTTTCATGCTTTTTTTATCGCTGAATAAATTACCTTTCTGATATTCTTTGGGTAGTGAGCAATTTCCTCATATGCAATGCGTATTTTGTGTCTTTGCTGACGGCTGCTAACTTATTGCACATATTTCGGAGAATGTGGTTTCGACATTCAATTTTTTCAACAGTTAGATCTTTATAAGGTCTTGCATCTAAAATTTTCGCGTAAGTACTGGAATCACCAGCTGCGATAATTCGCCCATATATGAGATTGTACACTTCAATCGAATTTTTAAATCCCTCCGCAATTATTTCAGCCTCCATGCCAGAAGAAGAACCCGAATAGTTTTTGAAGCACGTGTGTTCCTTTGGTGTTTCACTTTTATTCTGAGCACGATCACAAATGCAACAGTATTTGTTTTTGACTCCTAAAAATAAAACTTCTCCGAATTTTTTCCCAACGATGGCTGCTGCTCCAGAAAGAGCTGCATAATTGGTTTTGTAGGACCGTTTAGACCAGCAAGCATCTTTGACTCTGCCTTCATCAATTGCAGCAAGTCTTTCACGTTCAGCCGCAGTTGCCATAGTTTGATAGGCAAGTTTTTCCCATTCATTACAAATATGAGTACCTATGTTTTTTATCAAAAATTTGTTGCGCCATTATGGGAAGATTCATGGCCGCACACAATCTTCGAAATTGTTCTAGACCAATACCAGCACATGTTATACCGGAAACTGCTGCTGTATTTATATCTAAATTTTCAGTTGGATGTGGATCTGACGTATTTATAATAAATGTAGCTTTACACATATATTGCAAGACAATTTTAGTTTGGAAAAAAGACCTATTTTAGTTTCCCCTATGATATTAAGATTGGACAAGTTACAGCCGAATTGAGGTGCATGGGTAGAAATAATTTTAAGTTTTTCAAAGAAGTAAATTTTGTCGATGAGAAGTCATTCTCTTGCGTCACCAGTGTTTAAATCCATTGCTTCTTTGGTTTTTTTCTTTTTATCAGTCTTTGGTACATTATACATACGTGGTTCAATATTACTGAAATCAAACAAAACGCGTCACTATTGTGTATATAGTTGCTCTATTTTATAATTATACTAGCTGTTGCCCGCGGCTCCGCCCGCGTGGATGTCGAAATCCGTTTCAAAAACTATTCTATCTCTCAAGTTGGATCGAACTGCACATGGTGTGCGAATTTTATCATAATCGGTTAAGTGGTTTAGGAGTCCATTGAGGACAAACATTGTGACACGAGATTTATATATATTAAGATGTGCGTATAAGAAGCTAGAGCTGGCTGAGAGTAATGATCCCTGACATTTATTGAATCAAGACTGTTTAAAATCTACCGCTCATACCGCTTTGGTGCAAAATGTTCATCACAATTTGGATCTAGTTCTCTCAAAACTGAACTCGTCGTACTCGTCTTGATCTTCTCGAAATTAGAAGTTGATCTAAAAAAATACAAAATAAATAAAATCATGGTCCTAATAATTTGATTAACAGCATTCTAATTTAGTAATGTAACACTCACCGGGATATTTACCATGTTGTTTGAGATTGTGACTGACCATTTTACTCTCAAATCAAATCAACTGTTAACTAGCTTTGACAGTGAAAATATCCATGCTATTATTATTTCCGAATCTTTACTAAAGCCTTGTCTCCCTTCACTCTCTTATTCTCTGCTGGATTTAAAAAAGTGTTCGCACGGGTGCTGCTTGTGGCAACTATCTGCCATTTAATTAAATTTGCCATACCTACCTTTGGTCATAAATTTGTCACATAAATTAAAAAAATCGTTTCAATCTTTTCAACAGCGGGTTTTGATTTTTTTAATCATTTATTAGTTATATTATTTAAATAGTTTTCGATTCTTTGCTTCTTTAAGTTGCAAATTTAACTTTTTCTCTTTAAGAAAACCTGCTGAAAGATGAAGAGAGGTTTGTGATTTTTTTTTAACTTTCATATCTTGAGGAACGAATCTATGTGTTTGAACTGATCGAGTAGTTTGATCACTTATGGTATTCAATGGTTCTTCGGTTCAATATTCATTAGACTTTGTCCACTTGTAATTGCACCTATATTAGATGGTAAGTTTAGTGTAGGAAATGCATTATCGCTTAAATACTTTTTCACTCCAGTCCTTGAAAATATTATAAACTTTGTGTCGTAATGCTGTTCACATATTCTAAAATCTCCCTGTCCCTGTATTGAGATCTATCCAACCTACAGGTTTCAACCAGTTGTGCTGCCTGAAATAATAAATATCTTAAGATTAAAAATTAACTATTTTATACTATTACTCAAATACATCGTAACTACATACTTATTTGATAAGCATAAAAATGTTCAGGTATATGTAGAGGTATTAATTACCTGAGGAGATCCTTTGGATATACAAAAAAAGAAATCCACTTACTTTTGCTTTCATTATTTGTGCAAACAGCACACCAATTAGGCATTTTTCAAAAGAAAAGTCTAGTTTTTTTTCACTAAGACCACGTATGAACAAAATGATTCTGACGGTGGTAATTTTTGCCATTATATTTTAGCAGATGTACTAAACAAAGAAAAATATTATTGGGTTCGACTCATACCTATTAGCCGGATCCACACCAAACGATCCAGCGCGCTCCGATCGTGGGCGGCAGGAGCGCGCTCCACAGGAGCGTTTGATGTGGACTTGCGTCGCGCGATTCAAACTACGCGGCAGGAGCGCTCGCTCCTTGCCGCAGGCGATCCGTCAGTTGTCGGTAATAGCCGGATCCACACCAAATGATCCATTTTGGATCGGCGATCCCGAGATCCGCCATACAGGATCACGGAGCGGGATCGTGGATCGTGTTAGACCGATCCAATTTTGGAAACGTGCGATCCTAAAGATACGCTCCAAGCGATCCAGACTGATCCGCCTATAGCACAGTTAAACTTTCGGTCGCTATGGAGTCACACGCGCAGCAACGATGTCGAATTGCTGTGGCAGCAACAACCTACAACCTACTTGGATCCATAAGAATAAGCATTTAAGTATGTTCCTTGTAAAGGGATATTAGACGACGACTTTCAAAATTGTCCATTATGTGTGATCGCGCGCTCCACACAAAAACGTCTACACCGAGCGCGCCTAAAGACTGAGGCGCCTGTGTGCTACTCACAAAAACCGACAACTGACGGATCGCTCGCGGCAAGGAGCGAGCGCTCCTGCCGCGCAGTTTGAATCGCGCGAGGCAAGTCCACATCAAACGCTCCTGTGGAGCGCGCTCCTGCCGCCCGCGATCGGAGCGCGCTGGATCGTTTGGTGTGGATCCGGCTATTGGTGAGTGGCACACAGGCGCCTCAGCCTCTCGGCGCACTCGGTGTAGACGTTTGTGTGTGGAGCGCGCGATCACACATAATGGAAAATTTGGAAGTCGTCGTCTAATATCCCTTTACAAGTAACACATTAATGGTTATGCTTATGGATCCAAGTAGGTTGTAGGTTGTTGCTGCCACATGAATTCGACATCGTTGCTGCGCGTGTGACTCCATAGCGACCGAAAGTTTAACTGTGCTATAGGCGGATCAGTCTGGATCGCTTGGAACGTATCTTTAGGATCGCAAGTTTCCAAATTCGATCGGTCTAACACGATCCACGATCCCGCTCCGTGATCCTGGATCGCGGATCGCGGGATCGCCGATCCAAGATGGATCATTTGGTGTGGATCCGGCTATAGACTTGATTGTAAAATATCTAGTTTGCAGAATGACTACATAGCAAAAGGTCCAAGGTGCAAAATGACTTCATAGTAAAAGGTCCAAGGTACAAAATGTACAGACCTAGGAAAGGTTTAAGGTGCAAAATGATTACATAGCAAAAAGCCCAGGGTGCAAAACGGGTGAAACAACCACCCGTGGTCCCTGTCGTTATGATAAATCAACTGATTATAGAAATTATTGGAATAATTGGAAATAATCATTACAGAAATTAAAATTTGGATATTATACCAACTAAGAACGCCTCCGAATTAGAAGGTAGGGAAAAATGACATTGTTTGCAGAAAGTCCACATGTTAAACGTTAAACGTCTATTAAATAATGAGAATGTCTAAAGTGACAAAACGACTTACTAGTAAAAGTTTTTGTAAAATATTGTCTTATTTTTTCGATCGATCCACGACCACATCGATTTTTAGGCTAAAATGAATTTCTCTTTTTTTTGGGTCGTCATAATAATATTGAAACTATCACCATGTCTGTTGGTTAGTTGGGACAGCGTCCATACATTTTTTTGCATGGTTCTTTAGCCATTTTTTTTGTGTTCTCTTAGAACTGGATTGAACTTGAAGTATGTATTTATTCTATAAACGTAAGTATTATTTTTACTAGCCTTCAAATTAATTCCTATATAAAATGTTCCTATATAAAATTGTCATTAAAGGTATGAGTGTAATAATAATGTCAGGGTTATTTTTCTCCCAATTCCGCATTTATCCCGCGCGCTAATATATTTCTGATGCGTGTATCGTAATATTGATTACTCCGAATATTCAATTCGTATATTTCGTTTCACACTTATGTAAAGATAAAAGTGTTCTAGCAAGTTGAAATCGAAGGACAACGAAGGTTTGATGCAGTTAAATTTGTGACAATAACTTAGCAGAACAACTGAACAATGTCTTCAGTGTCTGCTTGTAGGACTAAAATATTTTTTTTCGTCAACAAAGCGAATAATTAACAGTTAACAGGATCCGAACCACAAGTACAAAATTTTCATGAAAAAATAACTGAATGTAAATATAATAAAAAAGGTCAAACGCGCGAATTAACGACTTGCCGAAGGGTTCAACCTTTGGAATTAATTATCCTTATCAACGAGATAATATTATCCTGGGTTTTTACGTTATTTTACAGTTACAATATTATAACTAAAAATATGTGATCTTTTTTAAATAACCAGTGAAACAAATTCAGGTTGTAAAATATAAACATTGAAATGAAATAAGAATGCTGAGGATTATACAAAATAAGACGGCTCATCAATTTTATTGATGCCAGTTTACAATTCTTGAACGAAGGTTGTGATTGACATTATACCGAGCGCTGCCGCTGGGGTGGCGGCCATGGCATGTCAGCTGTTAATGGCTATGGAAGGCTGGGTGAAAGGGCCTGGTGTTCTATTTGGAGTAAGAAGCTCTTGTGCCGTTTTATTTGCAAATGGCAGTCGCACTAGAATTTTAAATTCTAGGTAGATCTCCCCCCTTTCCGGATTACCTCTATTACCGGCTCGCAGGGTACTTGATGTAGTATGATTTTGAATTCAGGGTTTAATTCAGATTGTAATAAGGTTGTAATATTAGTTATGATGCAACTAAACGATAGTTTATTTTATTTTATTTATTGACCGACTTTGAAAAAAAAAACGATATTCTCAATTCGGATGTTTATTTCTTTATGTTTGTTCGGGCATAACTCACGAGAATGTGAAACGACGTAATATTTATTAAGAATATTTCGCTTGAGTTATTAAAGGTGTTGTGAGTGTCAGACGACAACCGTTTTATTGTCTATCAAAAGCAATATTAAAAGCATAAGTATTTACATCACAACATCTTCCACACAAAAATAAGACCTAACTAATACAAAACGCAATATCTATGTCCGAGTCACTAACATAATCCTCGTTATTATCACACTCGACTTGACACGCTGGTCTCTGCCCCGAGCCCCACTTTCAAAATATATTGACCATGGATACGGGGGGTTTGGACTGAATGTGGCGGCTCACCCGCACGAGAGCGCTCCCTCACTCATGGTGTTACGGTGTCTCACACTCTCAACACTTGATACATCTTCTCTAGTACTAGCACCATGACTAACTTGGTAAATTTTCACTGCCTTGTCGAGTTAGGTTCTCAGTCCGTAGCACCCGCCCCAGACCGTGGACTGTCGGACCCCATCAAACAATTCGATCCCTGATCAAACTATCACCCAACGATGCGAACTCGCAAGATAACTCCACAAATAATTCGATCCTTGCTCAAACTGTCTTCCAACGATGCAAACTCGTAATTCCTCAGTCCGTAGCCGCCGGTCCCAGCCCCGCGGTCTGTCGGACCCCACAGACAATTCGAAAGTTATTGTCTATACTTTTTCCACACCCCGGTCGGGCCCCCGTCCTATTTTTCAGTCTTGCAGATCACGATACCAGTGGATTGCTGCAACAATACGGTAGGGACCAAACTTGTTGTGCAAATAGAATCCAGTAGGTTGCCAAGAAACAACCGAAGACCAAACTTTTCCGCATCATTAATCTTTCTCTCCTTATTTATCGTGCGCACGTGTCGCAGTTAGTAGAAATCCTGTATGGTCAGCGTAACAGCTGATTATAACGCCTGTCAAAACCATACAATGCTTTCAAGAAAGAAATCTTTGGTAGCGGTGGCACTAATCGTTATTCCAATTGAATGGTTTAATGTTTCCTTTTAGTAGAGTAATCACATTTAATGACATTCAATAGATGGAAAAATATATTTTATTGTATATTTTCTTAAGTTTAATAAGCTACCTTCAGCGTGTGAGTATCCACGATAGCAACAACCAAAGATAATGTAACTGGATCGGTAGCGCGAGAAGCCCCTGGTGTTGCACACGTCCATAGACCACGATGACCGCTTCCCATCAGGTGTGCCGTGTGCTTGTCTGCCACCTAAGTGCTTTAAAAATTTGGTTAGATTAGAAAGAAACATTAAACCAAATCCCTCAAAGTAAATAAGACGTTTACTGACTAGAGGTTAGGTTAAGATGCAGTATTAGTACCTACCGCGGTGGCGCTAAACCACTAAACAGATTCCTCTAAAATTTTGCACGAACGTTCTTCTAGAGTACGAGTACCTATAGCCGTAAAGTTCGTTTTATATAAACTATTATTGAGCAAAACCCTATTACTAAAAGGCAGATCTTTACGAAATTGCAGATCAGTTGAACTCAGACAGGGTAAAGATCCGGACTATAAATCATTACACAATACCTGAAAGCAGTAAAGTGTAAAATGATGTTGATTAGAGACTCATAAATGTTTTCTAACAATAAAATTCATCAATCAAACTATTACATTTAAGAATAATGCATAAACTATTTCTATGTTACATCGTGTTGTATCAGTAGCGCGACTTCATTCCTACTGGGGCCAGTTCGAGTCCAATTATGGGACTGCTAGGTCAAAAAATCGACCTCTTAGCTCAGTTATGTTCAGTAGTTGGTTCCCAATTGGGAAAAACGCTCGGAAGATAATCAATAAATGAATCTATTGACTATGTCATCAGACTCTTTGGCATACCGGACATTTTAGGAGACTAAACAATATCATTTGATGGTAACCTTATTTTACTGATAGAAAATAGTGCGACTTTTGAATGATTATGAACTTTAAAGACAAAACTACATCTATATAATATATCAAAAAGGAATCCCTATTTCCCTTGGTAACGACATCACGCGTGAACGGCTGGACCGATTTGGCTGAAAATTGATGGGGAGGTAGCTTAGAGCTAGGAGGCGGACATAGGATACTTTTTATCCTGTCACGGGGACGAAGTATGCCACGGGCGAAGCCGCGGGGCACAGCTAGTGTATTATAAATATAATAATGAAACCTCAAATGAGGAGGACCACAAATATGTATACTGCCTGTAAAAAGAGTTAAGCTTTATCTAAAACTAGAAATCGTTCTACCTAATATAATTCGAAAAACCACTTACCATATTTCTGCAAATAAATGTTTAATTCATTCATTCATTCATATAAGAGGATTCATTCATGAAATAGTTTTCAGTTCTAATCCAATTACAAAGCTTTGGTAATTGTGATACGCTTTATTGTCACTTTGTAACATAATTCGCTAACTATAAAGTTTGATCGAAGCCTACCTATAGAATACTATAATCGAATAAACCAGGAAAACACTTTACAGTAGGTACCTACATCATGAGCAATGTCCAAGTCTGGAAAATTTTGTAGTTTGGTACCTAGTATTAGACTTAATGGGATAAATATCATTATTTATTGTTTTGAATACATATCCAACTTACTCTATAATACTAAGTCAAGCACATGAACGTTTTAATACCTACCTAATTTGTTCTACTATTACTACATAAGGAATTAAAAATATTTTTGGATTATAAGGATTATTTGGAAAAAATAATATTTTCAATGAGGCTCAATTACAATATTCTTTCAAATTTTCATTTTAAAACGAGAGTTATAGATGACTTATTTTTCTCTTAAATGTAGGTACGGATATTGAACTGAACAAATTACTAAATCTTAGTGCTTTAACTTACCAATGGGGATTTTTTCGCTGCTCGATTGGATCTTCCCTGTAGTGTTAGAATACATAACTATGATAGTCAGTAACACAGTTTGAAAAAGTTTAAAATAATATCTAACCGGCGCCATTTTTTTAAATATGACGTTATATCACTAAAAACAATTCACATGGTTTCACCCTGTCACTGAATAAATATTAGTGTCCTACAGTCACGGGATGGTAGAGTTCAGTTTGAGTTTCAGTTAGAGGACCGCGTCAGGTGCCGTGCAGCCAGTGTACTCCGCGAGTGTCGACGAGCGACTGGGCGGAAAGACGCGCGCCCTCCCTTCGCAGCCCTCCCTTCAGGAGGGCTTCTACATCCTCTTTTCTACACGATACGCACGACTTGTTTTATTACTTTTATTTTTCTTTAATAATCTTGCTTAATGGTCTATTTCGTTGCTCGATGAAACTTCTTAAATTTCGTTTTCGAATGTAATTCACTTGCAAAAAAATCACTGTCGTTATTGTCACTTTATTTTATTCTATCTCTGATATCTCATGTGTGAATTGAATCACCATAACTGCTTTTTCGTACTTGTTTTAAAACAATTACTTGATTATGTTTCCGTATATTTGTTTATGCCCAGCTAGGTATTTTTTAATTGAATTATTAATGACTTGAATGAATTATAGAAAACTTTGTCGGTTGCTCTTTACAATGCGATTTCTAATATTATTTCGATCAAACAGAATTGCAAAAAAATGTTGGATCTGATATAATGTCGAAAAGATCAAATCGGGTCTACACATTGTTATCTTAATCTACTCCTGAGTCACTGTTGTTTATTTGCTGTGTCCAATTAGCCGAGCAACCTTTACGTGTCTTTAGTATAACATTATTGTTTACATTACAATTCTGACTCTGGTAACTGGCGGTGCCAAAGTTATTTTTTTATCACCTGTTGCCTTTGATGCCATGTGAAAGTGAAGTTATTGCATACCTACCAAGCGCATTGTTTCTCTGGTTATATAAATTATGTCGGAAAAGGAGATTGAAGGGTCTTGTCGGTGGGGGATGCCGGGCGTCATCACGGGTGTGATGACGCCCGGGCATGTAACAACACAGCTTACTTTATCACAATTTATTACGATCTACTGTTTGCCTAAATAAATGGCCGCGAACACAACTGGTACTTATTATTAAATCCGATCAAATCGTCGACTAATGTTAACGAATTCTGAGCCAGAGCATATTTGTCTTATAATGTAACAATAATACGATAATATCCAATATTACTTTGACTTTTTACACGCGCCACGACGCGTACGGACACTTCGCCTAGCGCCTCGACCCCACTCGAGGCTTGCCTCTGCTCGTAAATTAGAAATGAAATATGATGCTTTAACATAATCTTACAGTGTGTTAAACCAATTTACAAACGATTTTACAAAGTAGTTTCGTGGTAAATTGGCTGCGAATAAATAATCTCTACTGACGACAGTTTGAATATGAATTAGTACCTATGGTCAATTTATAATTGAAATAAGAAGGTTTTACATACACTTACTATATGGTACATCAATTTAGAGCAATTAACGATTTTACTAAGTACTTTCGTGATTAAGTGTGCGTAAATTGTCGATGAAAAATAGTATTTCAGATGGTGGTGGTGAATTTCCTCTACTTTTATTTTGTGTAGAAATGTTTTCCTGTAAAATGCGTCGGAAAGGAGTTATTATCAAAAAACTGCTTTGGGGCGCCATCTTTTCAATATGACGGCGAGAGCGGCAAACATACGAGGTGGCAAAGTTGAAATTTGGAAAGAGCATATCAAAATCACCAATTTTCAAAACTCCCGGAAAACTTTCCAAGTAAAAATACTAAATGACTGTACTAGAAGGCTTCAGTAACATAATTATAAATACGATTTCAGTTGCTTTGTAAAATGTATTAATCTGACTAACTTGAATAACGTACCTAGTATAAGTGAACACATAATACCTGTGAACCTTTGTGAGGCAATTGTAAGAGCAAATTATCGCCAAAGGCAACGTCGTTGTTAGTGATAGCTGATATTATTGTTTATTGTTTCGTCTTTCTGAGTATAAATGTAGCTAACCAGAAGTTATGTTACAGATGAAAATGAATTTATTTTAATTAAGTAATAATATAATCTTATTAAAAATATAATATTTTCATGTTAATTGAAGTCTCATAAAACTGAACATGAAATGACCGCCTATGTCATCGGTCCATTTCGCATTTGGTCCACTTCTCAAAACGTCCATAAATACATAGCAAATGGTCCACTTCGCGAAACGTCCATTTCACATTTGGTCCACTTTTGCCAAATGAGTGCGTTAAGTAAAATTTGTTTTCGTAGCTACGTTTAACGCTATCTCAATTATGGTACTTCATACCACCAAAGTGGACCAAATGCGAATAGGACTGAGTGCAAAGTGGACCAATGCGAAAAGAACTAAGTGCGAAATGGACCAAATGCGAAATAGATACGTTTTCGTCTTGTGGACCAAATACGAAGTGAACCGAATGCGACAAAACGATCTATAGATATACGCACTGTTTCCATAAGAAATTTAGCCAGTGCTTGCGCTAGAAATTTCTTAAGAGACTTAACGTTGGCGTGCAGTTTAGAGCAGGCCATGTCCTCTAAAACTGATCATAATTTGTAGTTCAAGGGGTTCAGGCCTGGGCTAGATGAAAGGCAGTCATCAGCTTAGATAAGACAGCCCCCACCAAATCATAACTGATGCAGGATGATGACCACGTTGCTCTTTTGCGACCACTTGCGCAGATTCTTTAGAGCGTACACTAGCATTTTGCTTGTGGTGCCTAATTTTTTTCACCAGTAAAGAGTAGGTAACGGGCCACAAGACGTTTTGATCAATCCACTCTTTTTAACTGTAGGCGGTGATTTAGGACATGTATATCGAGGAAAAGCACCGAGGTCTTATTTTATTATAGCAGGAATCTTTATTTTTCGCGATAAGATTTTTTGTTTCGTCACGAGGTTTCAGCGAATTCTGGCTTTAACAGCATTAACAATCTTTGTGGTTCTAACAGTACGTGGCCTTCGTCTCCGAAAGTATTGGTATATTTGTCGATAGTACGATACTCGAACATACGGCTGATATCAAGTTTTTGAATTATTTTGAAAATGATCGTTTCCATACCCGCTTTGGACAAGGCAATCACTGCAATTTCGTTTTCCTAAAAATCCCATTCCATATTGTAATTTACCAATAGTCACAACTAAAAAACGTGAAAAGCGAATGAAATTTTAAATGCAATAAACCTGTACCCAATTACAATTCAGATGAAAAATAAAATTAAGTTCTTAAATTGTTTTAATATTTGTGGCCAAACTATTTATAATATTCTTCATTTTTTAACCCCTGAAGGAAACCCGAACGGAGTGTTATAAGTTTGACGTGTGTTGTGTGTGTGTGTGTGTGTGTGTGTGTGTGTGTGTGTGTGTGTGTGTGTGTGTGTGTGTGTGTGTGTGTGTGTGTGTGTGTGTGTGTAATAATCTAATAGTACATCTGACTCGTTGAATATTTTTGAAGTTCTTTGAGGTATAGAGCGGTCCCCCCGACGAGACAAACTGTTAGTTAAAAATATGAATACGTAAATAATATAGCTACCTATAATAATAATAAAGGTTCAATACTTAGGGTACATAGGTCATAATGTAATAGGTATTTTTTTACTTTTTGCAGGTTTTTTTTGCAGGTTCTTTTTTGTAAGTCGAGGGTTTTTTTAAATTTTCAATTTAATTTTTATGTATTAAAATAGTAGTTGCGAGTGGGTGTGTTCGGTGCCGGTGGTACAAATAGTTGTGAAATATGACCTCAATTTCGTTGTCTCGTTTTTAACCACTTTTGCATAACTATATTTGATAATCATCAATTAACTCTAATGTTTTGTTTGAAAGACATTTCAATAATATATGCAAACAAACTGATGGTAGTAGTAATAATATTTTACAATGAAATATTTAATGACTTTAATTTGTAGAAAAAGGGACACAATACTAATAAATACTCGATGAACTAGAACTCTAGAATTATGTCCGTCACGCTTTTACAGTACGAAATTGCTACAAATGACTTCACTTCACATATTTATTTTTACATTAAAATAATGTCTTTATCGAATCATAACATATCATTATCATTTTATAGACCCCTTGAATTTAACGTAAACAAAGTTGTTAAACTTTTAAATTGAAATTATGATCACAGGATGAAAGTTTCAGGGACGACTGCCCACCCTAGTGAAGTATGTAGGTAACTCTGTAATCCGCTGACCCAAAACTCTTAATTCTTTTTGATGCATACAACTTAATATTTATATATATTATGTTAAGTAGGTTTAGTTAGATAGCTAGATAAAGTTAGGATGGCATTAAATCTTATTTGAAACTAGACATACTTATCTATAATTTTTATACTATTTACAATTTTATAATAATTTAGTACTCTAAAGATAATGCCACAAAATTAATTATTGTTGTATCTCTAATCTTTTTCTTTCTCTCTCTGATGTTGCACACGTCAATAGGCCACGGTGACTGCTTCCCATCAGGTGGGCCGTGAGCTTGCCTGCCACCTAAGTAGTATAATAAAAATGCTGCATCTACAAACATTTTAAATTTGGTAACAGGTTGTTACGTAAATAATAATGTAAATAGGTAGGTTCTACACATAAAATGCTAAGTTTCTGGATGGAATCTTATAAGGACGGGACACGTTGTGAATCAGTGGTCGGTGGTCCATTTACTAAACATTAGTCTACCTTTTTCGTTTTGTCAGTTTCGCTTTAATGTTCTATAGGTACTGAATAAATTATTTTTGTCTTTGACAAACATTTTGCTTGTAAATCTTTTAATAGTAACGGCTAATTATTATTGCTATTTAACAACCTTTGTAACTCAGAAAAGAAAAAAACTAATTTCAAATAACCGTAAGGCTACGTAACAGCTGTGTCATTCTTGAAATTTGATTTCAATTAAGGAAACAAAAGCCAAAAGTTTTAATAAAACGGAATATTGTTCGTGGTTCTTCTCTACATTGTTCAATATTTAATACATGCTTAAAGTCGGAAATCAATTTTACATTTCAAATTATTCCTACAGTTGAACTTTACTGGCCTATTATATAAAACAGTTCTATGAGTTAATATTTTAAATGTATTGTACACTATTGAAGGCAACGTTATGTAGATAATATTAATATAGCATATTAAAACAGAGTCATCTAACTAAATATTTAAAAAAATCTAGATCATCTAGACCCAAACTAAGCAGAACTTGTCAGATGGGTTCTGGAATGCGAATAAATACATATTATACCTACATGTATAGATAGGAACAACCAGATCAATGAAAATTAGGTAATTTTAACATTTCAACATTCAGCTCGGCATTTAAATTCTATGATTATGATGTAAATATTTACTGTGTTTGTTATTTATCTATATCTATAAAAATGAATCGCAAAAGTGTCTGTAGGCGCATAACTCAACAACGCTTGGATCAATTTGGCCAATTCTTTTTTTAAATTTTTTTTATACTACTGAGGTGGCAGACAAGCACACGGCCTACCTGATGGGAAGCGGTCACCGTGGCCTATGAATGTGTGCTAAGGGTTAAATGTTCGTTAAAGTCCAAAGATGGTTTTTACGGCGAGAAAAAATGGAAAAATTAATTAGTTCACGTAAAGTTAGTAATAGTTCTGCCTACCCCAATGGAAAAAAGGCGTGATTTGTATGTATTTATGTATGTATGTAAGTAAGTATATTAAGTAATAAAGTAATATTAAGAAAAAAATATTTGTAAGAAAGAATAACGCCATCTATATTTGTTTTCATGGCAACGGGAACTAAAAGTGACTTTGTGTAAATTTTCAAGATCATAGAGTAATAAAATCTCCTTTGTTTCTTTTTGCTCAAATACAATGAGACTACTACTACTATTTATTTTTACCTGATTACGAAAAAAATAATTATTACTGATACCCTGGGTCATTTATAATTTTAATGGTGTAGTAACCACGGTGTCCTCATCTATCTATCTATACATTATAATAAAATGGTAGGAAAGTCAAAACTGTACATTGAATATTTTTTTTAAAGAATACTTGGGTAATCTACAATCGATACCGAAGCCAAAAATTAGTTTTTTGAATTTCTGTCTGTGTGTCTGTTTGTCAGTTTGTATGTATGTCCGGGATAAACTCAAAAAGTACGGCATGGATTTACTTCAAATTTGGCACGAATATTATTAAGAAGTCAGGTAAACACAAGGCTACATATTATTATTATCACGCTATTACCTACACGGAACGAGCATTCAAATTCAAATAGTTCAAATTAAATTCAAATTCAAATAGTTAATATGATATAAATTAAAAAAAAAACAAATATCATATATCTCTGTCTGTCTATTCTTTCGTACACGTCATAGATGCGCGAGACGGGGGAACAACAACACAAAGGTAATGCACTTCAACAGTTATTTTGAAAGCACGTGGTTAAAACCTACATCCTCCCTGTCAAATACATGGTGCTTTCACGATGTGAATTATTAAACGAACAACGCCACGGAGGCCTGGAATTCCAGATTGAACAAAAAAGTTAAAGCAAAACCTAACATAGTAGTGCTTCTCAACGCTCTTCAAAAAGACAGTGATTATTATTTTACTCTGTGGAAAAAAAATTGTTGCATCACAAAGAGAACCGAACAAGCTAAATTGACGCAAATAAAAATTGAAACAATTTTGCGGGAACTGGTCGATCAAGAGATCTCACTAGGACATTGTATCGAAAAGCTGGCGCAAATTTAAAATAGGTACCTACTAACTCGCAATAAAATTAAATTGATTTGTTAATTATGATGATAGCGTAAATCTGATCACAGAAAAAACGTAATATAAACGTTTTTTCTGTGTTCCGATTTAAGCTATTAATTTAGATTTTTAAGTACTTAAGGTTTTTCTTGTTTAAAATTTGCCTTGTTGATATTGAATTGTAATTTAGGTTTTTTTCGAGAAGCATTATCAATTTCTCTTTAACAGATTACATCACTTTGATCTTACAGGCAGACGGGCATATTTTTCATTTTTAATGATTATTTATTAGTATTATTTATTAGGGTAGTTGGAACCCCCAAAAGTCCAACCAGTCTAACTTGAAACTTCGATATCGCCATTGGTCATAATGCCCATTGGTTGTGGAGGTCAGATGGCAGTCGCTCCACGGAAAATATCGAAGTTCAGCCGCATCACAGTTAGACTGGAAAGCCGACCCCGACTGAGTTGGGAAAAAGGTTCAGAGAATGATGAAAGTATTGTCTAAAAAATCTAATATACCTACCTATGTTTTATTACATGAAAGCTATATAACCCATATTTTCGTTGTTGGTCGAAATTACTATTGTCACTAAGAGGCATGGTAATCTCGCCGAAAAATTTATAAAAAAGATGGCGAGATTACCATCAAATAAATTTTAAGTTGTAAACTCGCCGATGGTCGAGTTTTTAGCTTGGCGAGTTGATACATAAGCCCGCGAGACTTTGTAAACATAACAGTAGCAAGAAGTGTCGTAACAGTAACACAACTTTTTGTCTATGTCGTTACAATTTTTGACCCTAATTTTTTCCGTCTAGCCCATTCACCTCATAACCACGCAAGTTTATGTTGCGCAAATGGCAAAGTGAAATTGATACCATTAAATCCACCACCAGAGCCATTGTACTCATTGGTTTTAGGAATAGGAACAGATTCCATACACTTTTTGACAAATATCCAACAATATAACAATTGTTTTCAAATGACTTCATTTGGGGCAACAAATGTGGTTCGGGAAAATTTCATGCCAATTATTTGGTGATTCAGTTTCAGCGACTCTTAAAGAGGCCTATTTGTATTTTGTAGGACAATTACAAACTTCATAATATTTTGTCAACTTTAGGTTTCCACTGTCCCTTTAAATCATTTTCGAATCAGGTTTGAACCCTAAGTTCACCTCTTATAGTTTGAAACCCTCTGGCAGACATCCCAGGATATTTTGGTAAGTCCTAGAAGAGTGGTCAAAGTTCGTAGAAGCGAAGATACTTTGGGCATCCGAGCTGAACCCCACACACCAGGGTGACTGTTCTATTCAGGAGATTTTTTTGCCCCGAATATAAAATAGATAGGAAAAAAACTGCCACATTCCAAATCTTTTTGACATAACGAAGTCTGTCGGGTCCGCTAGTACTTGGATAAAAATGTGTCAAAAACGGGTATGTCTTGTTTATTTCAGAAGTTCCTTTGAACAGAACACCCGCCTCCGCTACTAATCCTGGACAGCAACGGCGTCTTTGCTAAAACAAAACAAATGAGCCCAACCTCGACTAGTTTATCTTAGAGTTCCTATGGACACCTACCGACTCTATTATCAGACCAGCTTCGTAGTACCTTATTACCGCATTGTCACCGAAGATACCTACCTAAATATACCTTTGCATCTAATTTAACGTTAGAAAGTGGTTCTAATTGGGCTTTCAAGATTTGACCCATACTGATAAACTAAGATCTAAAACCTTGTAATGAATGAGAACGCAAACGTACAAATTTTTGAACGCATGAAAAAAGTAAGTAAAATTCAAAAAATCAAGATTGTTCAGCTCCAAACGAATACAGGGTGAAATGCTTGAATTACTATTTGTTCTGGTGATTCTGTTATTCGTACTTTTTAGTTATACCTGCTTTGTATTATTTATGTTTTATAAAATAAAGAATTCAGTGGTCAAGCGACACTCATAACATGGTGACAGCGGGTGGATTTATTTAATATAAAAAAAATTATGGAAGTCTAAATTAAATAAATAATCATAAATAAGTAAGTTTTCGGGCGTAATGTATAAAATATATTTGGTATGGAGCACGCTAGACCGCCGGCAGAATTAAATATGGCCGATGCCGGCAGGCCCGGGGCCCGAGCGGAGGGTTGGAAAAAATGGAAACAACAATTCGAGTTATTTGTGAAGGCGTCTGGTGTAGACAAAGAAGCAGCTAGTGTTCAGGCAAGTTTATTGGTCAATCTAATAGGTTCAGATTCAGAGGTTTCGACATTTATCAAACTTTTACTTTTGCGAGTGACAAGGAGCGCGATGACATCCAAGTGCTATTAAAAAAATTTGATGAGTATTTTGGAACTGAAACAAACATAACACTAACGAGATACAAGTTTTTCACCCGTAACCAAGAGGAAGGAGAATCTATTCAGCAGTACGTGATTGCCTTGCGTCTTTTCAGCAAGAATTGCGAGTTTGCTTCGCTGAAAGAGAGTTTAATCAAGGATAGAATTGTATGTTGGGTCCGTCAGTCCTCGGTCCGGGACCGGGAAACATTGCTCAACGATCATCAAGCACGAATTAAGCAAACTCTGTTTGTATGTTTTATCTGTGCGTATATTTACTTCATTATTAGAATCTAAATATTAAGTTTGAGTCGTATTAGTTTATGTTCTCACTCAAGTAAAGGCTTTGAACAGTTCAACCGTAGAATGCGTGAAATAATTGCCTTTTCACATGAAAGGCTTACATTCGACGTCCCCGCTGTTTTAGTAATGTCTGTAAGCAAATAATCTACTATGTTAATATAAATGGTTTAGGCGCATTAGGGCTAATTCTCATTAGGGCAACCGACTCGCTAATGGACCACTTCTCATTATGGCCACTTCTCATATGGGCCACTTCTCCTTTGGGCTACTTCTCACTTGGGCTACTTCTCATTGGGACTACTTCTCATTAGGGCTAATTCTCATTGGGGCTACTTCTCATTAGGGCTAATTCTCATTGGGGCTACTTCTCATTAGGGCTACTTCTCAATATTTGGGAACGCTTATTAAATAAGTACTGTCATTCATTCATATGAGATCAAAGACATTATTTTAAGAATAAATCAACTTTCATTGAACCAATGTAATAGGTAAGTACCTATACAACATTATGAGTACCTATTAGGTGCTTTTTGTAATACTTAAGTCTAGTTTGAAACTAACATTTATTTATTTATAGCATACTAGCTGTTGCCCGCGGCTCCGCCCGCGTGGAGTTCGAATTCTGTTTCAAATTCCTTTTTTCGTGCGGAAGTTCCTTCATATATCATCCTTGTCAGCCAGCAGGCGCGGTTAAGTCTCACTCAGACCTGATAAAAACCGCACGCTGCCGTCTCAATTCTTCAGTTGCCGGGGTATAAGATTACTTAGAGCATTTTCCGCGCTCCCCAGTTGACCCTTTGGGATGGGAATTGTTTGATATTATCATAATATCAAACAATTCCCATCCCAGCATGGCATCAGCCTATAGCTACTTTCTATCATCGCACCGCTCGCCACAGACAGGGAATTCATCCCCACACGTTGCATCCACCTGTAGTGCGTACTGTAAGGTTTGAAAGAAATTTCATTCCGCGCACGCTTAGGCTGTGGAACGATCTCTCTGCAGTAGTTTTCCCTGGCGGCTAAATATGGGGTTCTTCATGAAGGGCATTAGAAGCATTTTGCAGGGTCGGCAGCACGAGTGCGACGCCCCTGGTGTTGCGCACGTCCATAGGTGCATAGGTCACATAGGTGGGCCGTGTGCTCATCTGCCACCTAAGTGGTATAAAAAAAAGCATGATGTCCGTACCGAACCCCGGAAAAGAGGGGATGGGGTGACAGAGCGTACAGAAGACCGCAGCCATAATAGACATTGTGTTGTTTTCCCGCTGCCGGTAAGAAGGGTAGCCAGAGCTCATAACCCCCCACCCCATCTTTCCAACCCCCTCCTCTGAAGTCCGATTTCAATAACTTAAACATTTTTTAAATAATTTTTATTCGTTACAAACAAACAAAAAAACAAATCTTTCCTCTTTATAATATTAGTAGGTATAGACAAAAATCAATAGTTAAAGGATAGGTGAACATTACTAGGTGTCAGACACTCAATTGCTCCTTACTCTCGTAATGGTTATCGTTGACTATACGTCAGTTTTTTTGCTAGAGTACTATATATAAGCATAAATCAACACAATAATTAACTATCAGTATTAATTAATATTCCTTTTCACCATTCATTAGTTTCGTAAGTACTTTTTTATACTTTTTATCAAAATGAATGTACTTGTTATGTCGTTTTTTTGTTTGAACATGGCTGTTCTTGAGTTTGGAGTCAAAATGCTTGGCTTCTTTTCGGAGCTTCTGTAAGAATAAAAATAAACTTGGACGCTTGGGAATTCTTACATTTATCCGATGGTGCCACCCCTCAAGAGCGTTGGTAGTGCGGTGGCGTTGTCCAGAGCAACTAAGAAGTGCAGGGTTCATTCTTGGATACCACTGTTTTGCAAAGTATTTTAAAAACGTTTCAAACAATGGTAACAACGATTCATGTTCAATAATCTCTGTTAATTTTTGACAACCCTCTGGAATATTCTCTGCGGGTAAAAGTGGTAAAATAGCAATTTTTCTTATAATCTGCCTTGATTTTTTTTCTTTTAGTCAAATTCAATTCTTTTGCCTTCTTCCATATGGCTTTTTGATAGTGAAAATAACACCCGGTTATTTGCGCATCAGGGTACACGGTTTTTACTGCGTTCATTATACCTAATTCATAATCACATTTGAAGTTGGTAATATTTATTTTCAATACACTTTTCATTATGTTGAAAAGCCTGTTCATTATGTTGAATCCTGTGATACGTGTCTTGATTTTTATTTGGAAGTAACGCATATACTACAGGTACAATTTGTGTGCTTTTAGAATCAGAATATGAATCCACATGTAGGGTAAAAAGTTGATAGAAAGGCTTGGGTACAGATTTAAAAGTGCCATCTGCAAAATATCGGCGACTATGTTTACGTCGAGAGCGCCGCAAAAATTTTTTGGAAATGTTTGATGCGAAAACCAGTATTTTGTCGCTTTGTCCATCATCTGCCACTAAAAAATCATCACTCAAAGCTTCTGGTATGGACACTTGAGCCAAATCTTGAAAAATCAGATGATCTGCATGTAAAAATTTTTTTCTCGCTCGGTACAAACAATCTTTTTTTATCGTGAAAAGTCGGAATTGATGCTTTGGATGTGCTTGGTTCAAAATTATCAAATTTATTTTCAAACATTTCTTTAACGGGTTCTAAATTTGTACATACCAATTCCTTGAGCGTACACATTTCTAAATACGTATATAGCATTTTTATCATAATCTGCCTGACAAGTATGTTGGGACTGCCTCATAATTTGGTTTTCAGTTTTATTCAAAATAACAGATGCACTGCATTCCCTTTTCTTTGTACAACGCCACAAAACACTTTTATCATGGTTAACTTTTTTAGTTTTATTGTATCTATATCCATTGTGCAACAGAGCGTCGTTACCTCTTTGATTTTTTACAAACACAACTTCTTGTTCCATCTTCTCGAATTATAAACAATAATAATTGAGACAATTCACCGTTTTACTGAACTCAACTACTCGTTCAACTCACATTTGACGTTTGTCAATTTTATATTCATAATGAGGTGATCTGTTAAAAAAGGTCGATTAAAACGAATCAATTGGAACACGGATTTGAAAGATAATGTGAATTTTAAAAATCCTCAGGTGAATCCCTGTCTCATTATTATTTTTTCCTTGTTACGTTTGTTTGTCAAAGCGGGCCTTTTATTTTGTGACAACTATAATGAATCCTTTACTTAAAGACTAGGTAGGTACAACATTTTGTTTATCCAGCGCTATCTATTTGCATTACGTGACAACTAACTAGAAAATCGGATAGGAAATAGCAGATGGCGTTACGCGTACTACGCGCTACTGTTATTATTAATTAAATAAATGTTAGTTTCAAACTAGACTTAAGTATTACAAAAAGTACCTAATAGGTACTTATTTCAACAAGCGTTCCCAAATATTGAGAAGTAGCCCTAATGAGAAGTAGCCCCAATGAGAATTAGCCCTAATGAGAAGTAGCCCCAATGAGAATTAGCCCTAATGAGAAGTAGCCCCAATGAGAAGTAGCCCAAAGGAGAAGTAGCCCAAGTAAGAAGTAGCCCAAAGGAGAAGTAGCCCTAATCAGAAGTAGCCCATATGAGAAGTGGCCATAATGAGAAGTGGTCGGCTGCCCTAATGAGAATTAGCCCTAATGCGCCTAAACCATAGAAATGTCATTTGAATGCCCATAAATATTTCCAGTAGTACATAATACTCCTTTGCACCTGGAAGAGGTACCCCAAAAAATTACTTTTGATTAATGAGGGGCAAGTATCTAAATCAGCGAATCAGGTGACCGCTAGAGTGTATTCGAATATTGCTTGCCAAAAAATAGCCATGTTGCTAATAATATTTACCAAAAAATTTAGCTATAACCCCGCCAAGACCTTTGGTACACAATCACGGATTCATGGCATAGGATTTTCCTCGGCATTGAGGCAATAGGTAGCAGTTGCTCCTGTAAGATCCAAAATAAATAGTTAAATATCGACCATTTTCACTTCGACAATTTTAACTGTTGAAAGGCGTAACAAGACCGTAAAATTTCCAACTAGCTTCTTTACGAGGTCTCCCCTCGTAACAAACTGATTGCGCATTAAGTTTTCCAGAGTAAAATGCAAAAAGATAAAAATGAAGTATCGTGACATGAATGTAACACAATTCAGATACTTGACAGTTGGTATCACAGTTGGTGAGTTCACACTGAACATTGTTTTGCAATTCAAAAGATATTTATTGTTTTTTACATATTGGCGAATACCCTGATGCTACGTGATATCAAGGGTCTGTAAATGGTGGGTGCGGGCTGGAACCTCCACGCGGTGCACCTAGGCAACGGAGACGGCAGCGCAGCAAGTGCGCGTGGCAAGTGAGAAACGCCGAATATATGAAACTTGTAACATGGATGCAGGTTTAAGGGGCCTTTTCGACGTACACCAATAGTACCAACACTGCCTTTTACTATTCGTGTTTTTCTCCCTGCTCCTAATGTTACGTCAAGGCTACAAACCCTTCACCCTTGTGTAACAAAACAACAGTAAAATACTTTCTAAGGTTTCACAAAGATTCAATTATATTAAACTTTTGAGATGGTTAATCTCAAAAGCGTAGCCATAAGCCATCGTAACTCGTTAACAAATAACAACACTCACTGTAAGGTACGTAGATTGTTATCAATTTCCATGATGAGTGATTATGGAAAGTGATAAAGAACATTAAATGACCCATCACACAAATTCCTTTAAATAGAATAGAAAAAATGGGAAAAAACCCATTTCCAAAAGCTACTTCATATTTCAAAATTACATAATGACAGTTCAAAAATTAAGCTCCTCACATCAAAGGAGAATCGAGAAAATCTCATAGTCGAATCGAAAATCTACTGATCTAATAAACTATCTAATAACGGGTAAAATCCTACAGAATTTAAATCATAAAGCTTTGAGATTTAAGCATCAGATGAGGCGAAGTCATATTGACGTGACCCTTTCGTATCGATTCGTTCAAGTCGCATTTTGTCCAACATCGAAAAACTAGTTGGGTGGAACATTAGATAATTTAAAAAAACTTAACAACTATATTAACTTATCTAATTCAACCTTCTGTTGAGTGTTCTTTTGACACAATACACACTTTTCTAAGACGAGTATAACCTCTTGGTGTACAAACTGTCATGTCAGTTTTTTCAATATTTAGCTGTCAAAAGTTCAGTTTAATATGGAGTTTTGGTAGGTAGTTGGAGTCGGAAGTTGTTGGTAGTCAATGGGAGTTTCAACGGACCAATATAAACTCGCTATTCGTTGTTAATACATTAAGACAGGATAACACCTGGCCGGTCAGCTAGTAAATATAAATTTGTAATTGTTTTTACTGATATTCATGTCTTTATTTAATTCAATTTAATTCATTAATTACATAACACAGTCTCTTATTTATTTTCTTATATTCTACTTTTTCATCCTCTTTTCTATAAAAAGAGGATGAAAAAGTAGAATATATGACTTGAGGAGCAAATTATTTTTCCCTCGGGCGATGTACTTTGGATCCCTTGGTGCGCTCAGGATTCTACGTTAGAATCCGTAGTTCAAAGTTGCGTCCTCACCGTATAAATACTGTTTTGCTTCCTTGTTATACAATCTACTATTTGCCGAGTTCTCTTGGTCCATCGATCATAATGTATCCAGCAGTTAGAAGACAGGCATATAAGTAATACATGACAAACTTTGAATCGCAAACTGCCAACGTATATTATACCGAGAGATATAAAAGCATTTGAAGCACACTCGTTCAGTTTCAATCGGTATCCAGCCAAATTATTCGCGGTTTCGACGCTTTAGGCGATATAATAAGTATTTTTTAAACCCTGTAATTTGAATATTACAAACAGTCACGTCAATTTTATTTATTTGTTTAGATTATAATTATATTATATTTGCATAGCATATTATGCGTGGGTATAAATCTTATCCATGCCATGACGTATAGTAAGTTTAGTCCACAAATCACGATTATTCTTGCCTACATTGTACAACAACATTTAGTAAGTCGTTTCTCTCGAGCTCATAAAATATAAAAGCAATAAATGTCAAGCACAAAGTTTCACAACATAAAAGTTTAGTGAGCGGTCGTGGAAATGGTCTCCGAGATGAGTGGCTATTCAGCATTTTTCTGTAACACCATTCTGGCACATCTGGCATAATATAATCGGTAAACATTTTTATTTATCGGTTATCGAGAGCCTTTTGGTCATGCCTCCTCTACTCAACTAATTGCAATAAAACTTACGGCAGATTTTAAGTTTGACCAAGACTTTTATAGTAAAAAAAACCACTCCAAAATACATCAGTAAGGTAAACGTCCCAATTATCGTCGGATTTTGGACTAGACTGAGTTTGCAGTCATGCTATACGAAAAGTATTGACGTTAAAAGAAAATGAAAAATACAGGGATGTTGATAATTTAATAAATTTTTAGAAATTAATATTTCTGTTAAAGAATAAAAGCTTAAAGTAGACTTTATAAATTTGAAAAAATAAATTTTTAAATTGTAAAAAATGGCCACTTGCGCCTAAATCCGTCACTTTTTTCGCAATAATCGTCATAATGTCCCAATAGTCGTCAATTTGCCAGGTCAACATGAACTCTATTCTCATTACCATAAAACTCATAATAAACCATATTTTTTTTAAATGACCATCTTTATTGGACTGTAAGAGCGACTTATTAGCTGTTGCTCGAGCAGGCCGTGTTGAATTTTCAGTTAAACATTTAGTGTAATCCACGTTGTCAGGATTAAAAGGTGATAATCCACACTTGCGAAAGCCATTAGTGATACTGGATGAATTTAATTCTTTTAAAGCTTTATCTAATAAAGGGCAAAAGTGTGCTTTATTAAGCTTTTCAAATTGATTTTTATTACGCCACTCACATACCGTCTTCTTCCATGCTCGTTTCAAAGGTCTAAAAACAGCTACATCCTTGGGCTGTAAAATGTGGGTAGCATTTGGATAAAGGGCGATAAGTATGATTTTCTTTTCACGGCAAAAATTACTCAGTGGCAAGGTGGTATGGGAGCAATGGCCATCTAAAAAAAAATTATTGGAAATGAGATGCCTGATTTTATGGCCCAGGGGTAAGGCTGGTTTTATCGTTACGCGTTTCAGCAGCGCCGTTGGAGCGCGCGCGTTCAGAGATATATGGGAGTAGATGTTGCGTTTTTGTGTCGTGCGCTTGGGCAGCGCCGTTTAATAAACGCGCGATGTTCGACAGCGCTGTCCAAACGCGCGCTGCTCATTCGCTTCTACGGCCAGTGTGCGTTTTAGTGTGACGCTGTTGAGCCGCGCCGTAGGTACAGTTGAGAAATTAATAACATCGATACGGGACGGGTAATCGAGGAAGTTCGAACCAGAAGGTGTTTATGGGACCCGGCCGATGAATTATACAAAAATAAGGATGCAAACTGCTTGTTGATAGGCGAAAAAAATTATAAAATTTATTACTATTTTCTCGTAAATCGGAGAAAGACGTTATGTGTTCGCCTTTCAGTAACCTTATAGCGTTTGGTTATAAGGATCAACTACTCTTTTTCGCCGTTGCCTTCTTTTCCATAATAAGTAAATAGCCAGTACTTGACTCGCATAAACCTTCATAATATTGTACACGACTGTCCCACAGCAGCGGAACGCGTGCTACTAATCTCGTTTTATAGTGCACCGCTGTTCAAACGCGCGCTGTTAACAGCGCGCTGCTCAACAGCGCGTCTAGCGGCGTGACGATAAAACCACCCTAAAAGACGTTAGTTATATATTCGTAAAACGATTCTCCTGTCATCCAGCCTTTTTGTGTGTGGCCAATTCCCCAACCACTAGGTACATCTTTTGAAATTCTATAAGGTATAGATTTCAGTTTAAAAATACCATTGGTGAAGCTAATTGTCCTGCTGCATTAGCTGTAATTAGAACAGTCATGCATTCTTTTTCTCCGCTGGGTGTTAGGTTGAACACATTCTTAGAGCCACGTTTGGCTAAAACCCTATTATCGCTTGGTGACAAAAAGAATGCGCTTTCATCGCAGTTAAAAATTCTGCTTGGTTGGTGCACACCATCTTCTATTTCGGCAGACACAAAATATTCGGCAACTTCTTTGAACCAGGTTCGAATATTGTTTTCTGTTACCAAAGCCCTGCTCTGTGTAAGATTTTGTGCCACTCTATTGCCTACTTCAGGGTTTCGTTTAATAAATGATTCAAACCAATGGCGGCCTGGTCTGTTATTTGTGAATGGGTTTTTTCGATCCAACGTATTTATAAGTATGCTGACATTATCCAAAAGAACATCTTTAGTAACCGGAAGACCACTATCTGCCATAAAAATTATCTAGTTTTTTAAATGTTCTTCTTCTTGTTTCGTCAGTATCGATGGTGGACCCTTCTTCGTGTCAAGATTACTCCGACCCTTAATTTTATCTAAGAGAGTAGTCCGTGGGATATTAAAGTATCTGGCAGCAGCTGTAGGTGTACTGCCTGCCAACACTGCGTCCATAGCCTTCTTCAAATTCTTCAGGTACTCTTCTTTAGCTTCCATCATACCCTGAAATAAAAATACATATAACAAAGCAGGCAAGCAAGCGTTGCTGTTATTGACGAGCGTATAAGCAACATAACACCATTGGTTAGTTTATATTAAATGCTAGCAGATCCGGCTACCGCTGTTTTCCCATATAAATTATACCATTATGTATTATGCAGAATGAAATGTCGAAGTGATGCCATACTTGATGTAAATGACTTCAGGACAATATATATATTATATATATATATTTGAATTGCGATAAAAAAGGGGTGGAGGATAAGGGTGAAAAATATATGAGAACATATTAATATATATATAGCTGCTCGTGCTGATTCACTCACTCATTGGTCACCTCTCCTGAACAATTTTGTATGAAATTTTTTTTTCTCACCGATGGTTACGTATAGAGGATGGAAATTCATTCGGAGGAAAAATATGGAGAGAGCTGATGATGGAGGATTTCGGAGACGGGTGAAGAGCACGCTTAAGGTATTGAAGATAGGTTGGTGGTGCTTGAGCAAATGTCACTCGAAACGTCATTCAATTGCCAATGACCTGAAAAAAAATTCAAAATGGCGAAAAAAAAATGGCCGCCATAGAAACTTCCTCGGTGTCCATCTCGGAGAGTATAAAAGATGGAAGAGTAGTTTCTTCGCAAAAGATGATCAGGATCCAAAGGTCTACTCGATGAATAGAAAAAAAATTCAAGATGGTGGAATTTATTTTTCTATAGAAAATGTATGGCGAACATTGAATAGACTACAAGTTTTGAACTATGCAAGACTTTTATTTATACATAGTTTCTTTTTAAAATGTTTTTGTGGAAGAACTCTTAGTCAGAAATATGTAGATAGATGGTGATCGAGGGTTTGGAAGATGGGTGAGAAGCACGGCCAAGGTATTAGACATAGGTGAGTGCTGCTCAAACAAAAAATACTTGGAACCTCATCCAATTGGCAGGGAGATGGAAATAAATCCAAAATGGCGGATTCAAGATGGCGTCAACACAAATGTCATGGGTGTCTCTCTCAGAAAGTATTAAAGATGGATGAATTGTGTTTCGGTTCACCTCTGCTGTATTTTTTTTCCCTGATGCTTTCATATAAAGGACGAAAATTCATTCGGAGGAAAAATATGGAGATTTTGGAGACGGGTGAAGAGCACGGCCAAGGTATTGAAGAGAGGTAGGGAGTGTTCAAATAAAAACCACTCGGAATCTCATCCAATTGTCAGTGAGCTAAAAATATAACCAAAATGGCAGATTCAAGATGGCGCCCATACAATTTTCGACAGCGTCTATCTCACAAAGTATAGGTAATAGAAGATAGAAAAGAGGTTTTTTGGCAAAAGATGATAAGGACCTAGCCTAGAGGTCTACTCGATGAATAGAGAAAAAATTCAAAATGGCGAAATTTATTTTTCCATACAAAATATAAGGCAAATATTGAAGAGACAAATGTGCAAGACTTTGGTATGCTTTTAACCGAGTTTTCGTCTTGGTCCCATAAAAAAATCTGGATCCAACTCCTTAATCCTGATACTGAAAGATTACCCGCCTAGGCCCTAGGTTATCAAGATTCAGAAAGGGTTCATTGTGAATTAATATTATAGATACCAAGCAACGACTTCATGGTTAGATTTCAAGTCCCAACCCCTCAAACCTGATAATGCAGGGTACAGCTGCGCTCACAAACTATAGTGATTCAGAAACTGCGGATGGTGCAATGCAATAATATTTTAAGTACCAAGCATAGACTACATAATTGAACTTCGGATCCCGACTCCGCAATCTTGATGCTGCAAGGTGCTGAACTCTTAAACCATGGGGATTCGAGAATTTCTTATATTTTTATTTATTTATAAAAACTTCATGCACATATGCAACAGGCATTCTCTACCAGTCAACCTTATAGGTGGTGTAGAGAATAACATAGCATAGCATAGCATAGAGAATAACATAACAGCATTTTAGGCATCAAGCAACAGCTTCATGATAACACTTCAAGTCTGAATTCCACAAACCTGCTGATGCAGGGTACAACACTCCTAAACCATAGAGAATAAGGCACTGTTCCTGGTGAAATAATAGGTACCTATTGTAAATGCCGAGCATAGACTTTTGTTAGGTATTGAATTCCAAGTCCCAACTTTTCAATCTAACCACAAATTCACGGTTTTCAGATTTTTCCCCCTATGTCTGCTATAAGGCATACCGATAGGTAGATATGCCAAAGTGATTTAATTCAACGGGATTTCTTGACACGACACGACAGACAGACAGACAGACAACGATGTGATCCTATAAAGGTTCCTTTTTGGGGTTCCATACCTCAAACCCTAAAACGGAACCCTTATAGGATCACTTTGTTGTCTGTCTGTCTGTTGGTCTGTCAAGAAACCTACAGGGTACTTCCCGTAGACCTAGAATCATGAAATTTGGCAGGTAGGTAGGTTAGGGGGAAAATCTGAAAATCGTGAATTTGTGGCTACATTACACAAAAAAAAATTAAATTGTGGTCATGAACTAATAATTAGTATTTTAAGTAAGATAACTATATCAAGTGGAGTATCATATGAAAGGGCTTCACCTGTGCATTCTGAAACAGCTTTTTGTTTATTTTTATACGTCATAGTTTTTGAATTATAGTGCAAAATGTCGAAAAAATACGACTGTAACACGGAACGTGAACGTACGAACGTGGTCCGCTTTAGCGGGCCGCGCACCCACGCGCCGTACTTGTTCTTATATATACCAAATACACATTTTTTAACAATTAATGAATTCATATTAAAAGGCCGTCCCAAATTTTTTTTACGATTTTGCTGGTATATGCACAATAATGAAAGATCATTTAAAAAACTATCTAATGTATAAATTGTTTTCTTATTTTTAATTGATAATTTTGATTAATCTAACTGAAAACAGCTACTTGTTTTGAGAATTTTGCTGGACTCTTCCAGCAAAATTCTCAAATATTTATTATATTTATTAATTGTTAAAAGCCTCTGCTTAGAATATCGTCTATTTACTTAGCGTATTGATATCTCAACAGTTTGAAGAATTTACAATGTATTGTTCTGAAAATCATCTATAAAATGTATGAATTTACTTTTTATAACTTCAATATAATATATATGACTAAAATAATATTGAACTCAGACAAATTTTAGAAAAACAGACAAAGAACCTAAACTAACCTAGAACTTTTAATTCATGAAAAGAAAATGACATATATGCACTTCAGTTAACATTCTATTCATTTGCTAAAAAGAATCTGCGATGGGCGTAAAAACTACTGAACGAATTTTGATGTGGCTTTTTATTAGAAAGGTCTTAGTCTAAGATCCCGTTAAGAACGACCTTCACCGAGATGCTTATTTAATGAAACATATTTTATATTTAATTTAATATGTCAATAAATATAATCCACATGGGTTGCCTAGCAAATTTCAGTCCAGAGTATGTTTAATTAATAATTAAAAAAAATATTTTTTTAAACATTTCACCGGTATGATTATTAGATAAATTCTATACCAATCGAAAGTATGAAGCCCATAGAATACACAAACGTTAGGTTGCCTATTCTTTTCCGGTCACAACTATCGGGTTGCCAGGTATAAACAGGTAAATCTGTACTAGCATTTTGCAACGTTCTGTTTATTGGATGAAATTTAAATGTAATTAAAGATTATTTTATTCTGAACACGGTGGTGTAGGGTTGCCTGCGAAAAATAAGTCCAGAATTGCGGTTGTCGAATTTTAAAAAGTTAAATATTGCTCCGAGTGAATGTGTGCGACTGAGAGGTCCCAACCAACCATCCCATGCGATAGAAGAGGACACAGCATAGCGGCGATTGGTATAGAATTTATCTAATAATCATACCGGTGAAATGTTTAAAAAAATATTTTTTTTTAATTATTAATTAAACATACTCTGGACTGAAATTTGCTAGGCAACCCATATGGATTATATTTATTGACATATTAAATTAAATATAAAATATGTTTCATTAAATAAGCATCTCGGTGAAGGTCGTTCTTAACGGGATCTTATACTATCTTTGTTAGAGCTAAAATCTTGTGCATGTTTGATCACAATCAGTTGAGTAGAACCGAAGATATAGTCAAAAAACGCGAAAACCGACGTCCACGCGGGCGTAGCCGCGACGATAAGCTAGTTCATAAATAAAAATGCTTGATTTTATACTACCAGACTTTACATTTTAATTAACCAAAATGATGAAAGTAAAAGATGTCAAAGGGTCTAAACTATTTTATCACCAAACATGCGACCGATAGGCCCCGCATTCCCCGCGTGTTGCGTGTGCGTGTCAAATACCTAATTCTCACCGTTTTGAAAAAAGGGACGGCCTCTTAAAAGACTGATCATGCAATGACGCAAAACCTTTGAGGTTTGTGCTTGTTTTTCAAGGCAACGGCATCGCACCGTGGTGCTTTTCTATTATTTTCTATATGTTCCATATAGGTAGGTAACCGTGTAATGTTCACACAACTCAAAGTTTAGGAACTCAGTTGTATCATGTCGAGGTCTTATAGCATCGCTGGTTGCAGGCCGGAACCTCCACGTGGTGCACCTGGGCAACGAAGGTGAGCAGCGCCTCCCACTTGCCATGGGAGACGCTACTACCTGCGGCCTATCCGGCCGGGGTGGGAGTGGCCCTCTAGAGGGCTGCTCCGAGGCTCTCCGCGTGTCCCTCTGACTAGCAGATGGCAAAGTGGGTAGCGAGCGGGGGCGAGCTGATTGTCTGCGCGCCGACGGTTGGGTGACAGGATGGCTGCCTGTCACCCTACACCCCACCGTCGGCGAAGTGGCGCAATGCTTGCCCCACTCCCCTCTCGGGGTGTCGCGGGGGCCATTTTAAAACCGTAGATGGCCCGGGGTCTGCTGGGGTGCGAGGGATATGCCCATTGGGTAACCTTACATCCCGGTAATTAAGGCCCGAAACGGCATGCGGCTTTAGTCGGTTTGATCCTGACATAACCACCCCCGATGGCCGACGGGGGTGGTATCCATGGGGATTTCCGCACGATAAAAAAGAAGTCTTATAGCATCACTAATTAGATTTTATTCTAAAAAACCTTCGTAAATTTATTTATTTACGTATTTCGTGAATTTACGAAGGTACTCAGACTAAAATCTAATTAGCGATGCTATAAGACCTCGACATGATACAACTGAGTTCCTAAACTTTGGGTTTTGTATCGTGTGAGTAGTGATTATATTAAAAAGCTGGGTATCGACATCGCGTCGTGAGGTTGCTCATCAAATGATTAAGTACTCTGAATGATAAGGCAAGGGAAAGCCTCGCGATATGTTGAGAATTCCACTATACAATACATATATTACCAGCACGTGAATTAATGCATAATAATAATATGCATTCTCATGGCTCAGAACTGAGTGGCTCACATTGAGTGTTTATTGTTTTGCTTTGGGTATCCCAGTTTACGGAAAACTCCCCAGAAGGTGCGCGCGATGGCTTATTCACGTGCATTCTCAATTTAAAGAAATAAATATATAGGTGCTTAGTAGGAATCTGTATCTAAAAAAATATAATTATGGTTTGTTTCACATGAAGTTTGAATTATGATATCCATAAATCCCACAAATTATATTATTGTCAAAATAGAAACAAAATATAATGCACTAAATATTATCAACTATAAGATGACGGATTTAGGTACAACTCCAGTATAGCGTTCAGTCGCCGTCCCAATAGTCGTCATTTTTTGACGACTATTGGGTCAAGTAGGCATTAGGATGAACCAATATATGTCTTACGCAAAAATAATACTAAAAGTAATACAATAACCTTAATAAATAATATTAGATTTTAACGTAAAATTAACAAACTCACCGTACTATTTCTCAATTAGGTACACACCAGGTTTTTGTTTGAGTATACACGACTCCGATTCAGTTGCTAGATTTGGCCTATTATCTACTATAGCTTCATGCTTGTATATCATCGCCATTGTGATTTTTTGTGGTCAGTGTTGCTATTTAAATTATAAAAAATACTACCGTAAATGTGTTACCACTACAATTTTGTAAGATAATGATGACATAAACAAGATATTAGACTTTTTATAAGAAACGACGGGTTTTGGGACAGTGACGGCATTCCGTACCTTACCGTTTACCTTAGTTTCTTAGTGTCCATCGCGAACAAACAGATAAACAGAATGACAAGAAGGAACATAACATAATATAAACTCACGCCTATATCCCCGAAGGGGTAGGCAGAGGTGCTAGAACATTATCAAGTACCTAGCTGTGTCTGTACATATTTTTTATAAAATCTTGTCTGTTTGTGCGCGATGGACGCAAAAACTACCGGACGGATTTCGATGCTTGTTTTTTTGTTTGAAAGGTCGTGGTCAGAATTAAAATCTTAAGTATGTTGGATTACAATCGGTTGAGTAGTGCCTGAGATTTAGTCAAAAAACGCAAAAACTGACGTCAACGCAGGCAGAACCGCGGACATATGCTAGTAGACTAATTTGAAATAAATCTTGTTCATTTCTTTTCACTTTTTGGTGCCTATTTAGTTTCCGAAATCGGCATTAAATTTATTTCGGTTAAAATGTTATTACGAGTAAATATTATGCTTATACATTGGATACTTAATAGGTTTATTGTATTCCGTTAGTCAGTTTTAACTAGTGTCTCTCTGAGAAAGATATAAAAAGGATAGAATTCAGTTTTATTGAGACTAAATCGATATCAAAATCAAACTTGCCTGAATTTGCAATGGAAATATCCTTTTATTTCCCCTTTGAGCTTTAACGGTTTAAAGAGCCTCGGATCGTCAACTAGCTTAAGGATATTAAACTTCCTAACGCTAAAGATATTTTTAGGCAGCCTTTCGTATTATTTCATCAAATCTATTCACTATTATAAAATTGTAAAGTAGCTGCGCTGTATATATGTACATTCGAGATTTAAAAAAAAGATTTATTTATGTTATACTAGCTGTGCCTGTGACTTTGTCTGCGTGGTTTTAGATTTTAAGGTTTTAATTTTTTACTCCGCGACTCTGACGCCAAATAATGTGCAAAGCTTTGAACAACATAATATGAAATTGTCGGCGCGTCTAGTCGCCGAACTGTCGCTGTCACGTGTCGCCTAGTGTGCGCCGCGGGTTAATGTGTCAGTCAATATGTCAATTGCGCCAGTTCAAACTCCCACAAGACTGACAGGTCTTCATGACATGTATATGTTCATTTTATTGACGTCTTAAACCCAAGGTACAAGATATATTTACATGTCTCATTTAAGTAACTAAGCATATTTTACTTATAGCCCACTTCAACATAATATATACAACAAACTCTGTGGCGCAGCGGCAGAGCATTCGACTGCTAAGTCAAAGATCGCGGGTTCTAATCCCACTCATCAGTTTAAATCAACTATAAATACCTACATGATAAATAGCGAGGCGCGCTGTAATTGTTGAATAATTGAACCGCAACAGGTATAATAAAAAACAACCATTTAACTAAGAAGCAAAATTGTGACGATGACAGTTAATTGTCAAAATAGTGCCGATGAAAAACACCATCAAATAAACCGTATTAAAAGTTGACGAGAGCCAAGAGCAGAAGAGATGCACAACCAAGATCTCCGGACTCGTCGCCCAGCTCCGCCTCTCTTCCCCGCACAGCGGAACCACCGACATCGGGGATTACAGAGGCGTCGAGCTCCAGCTCCAGCGACGCGTTCTTCTCCCCGCCGACGTCGCCAACACCTGTACGTCGGCCGCGGAGAGGCCGGCCACCGACTGGCTTGGGACCCCGATGCCCACCGGCGTTGAATAGGGCCCCCGCTACCGGTGGTTATGTGCGCCGCACGAAATGGACTAGATCTATAAATGAAAACGTCATGCAGGCATATTATGCGGCTACAGAGGGAGGAATCAATCAGTATTTATCAGTTAAAATATTTCTATGCGTGAATATGTTTTACCTACTATATATTTTGCATTGGTCTGGGTGTTTTTATGTAGAAGTGACTTTATAAAAAAAGAATTAGCATGTTTATCCGTATTCTGGAACCCACAACATAAGCTTCTTAAACCGGTTATTTTATGCTATTTTCATCAAAGAAAAGCATAGTGCTAATTATAAGCACTATGCTTTTCTTTGATGAAGATAGCTGTGGATCGTAGTCGTATGTCGTTTAACATTAATATTATTTGTCAATATGTGACAAAATATTATGTGGGAAATGTCGTTGTTCCCACAAGGGTATTATTTTGTTTTTAAAATTTTTGTAATCATTTGTCTGATTGTTAATTTTCCCAAATAAATAAAATAAAAGTAAAATATATTTCGAAAGGTAATCTTTCAATATCCTCGTTTGATTTTCTAAATTTATTGAAATCGTTCTCGGTAGTGTGTAGAAGTAATATTTCTGAGAATTGTGGTTAATGCGAAGGGAGAAGATTACGCTCCAAGGGCGCGGGGCGGCTGGAGGGCGGCGCGGCGGCGCGGCGGGACCCTTATGTCGACGAAACGACGCGCGCACCACCATCAAGTAGATAAATATAGTCATAATTTTCAGGCATAAAGAAAATGCAGAATAAAATTTCAGCAATCTCGCATAGTGCAAAAATTACTGAAATGAATCTTTTCGTTAACATCTATTATACTATTTACTTCGCAATCTTTGGAAACTTTATTGCCTTACTATTTTATCATCTGTATTCTGACACTATCTTATCATAAAATGATTTCTAAAATAATTATTAAAAATATCCTTAGTTTCAGGATTGAGAAGACTGAGTAAGTGAGAGCGCGTTAGCCGGTGTGGGAGGGGCCCCCGCATCCCACGCTACACTCGCTTTCTATCAGTCGCCCCTAAGTCTCAGGTTTGCACACAGCATCCCAACAGTTTATTGGTATTTATTTTCCAAAGTAATATCATAACAGCATATATTCCGAGCCTTATAAATAACTTTTTTTTGTTATGTGATTTTGTGTCAGTCGGCAGCGTTTTTGTACTAAAATGGTAGTCAATACCTTCTACTTTACGGGGTGCATAGGCTTGATCTTGTTACAAATTGCCGTATTGTCAGCACAGCCTTTCGCAGTTGAGAAGATAGTAGTCGGTAAGTGTTTTTTTTAATCATTGAGACTTCCTATAACCATTTTTTTCAAAAAAAAATTATCTAACTTTTATGAAACAGCAATTTTATTGATCAAAATTTTATAAAATAATATCTCAATACAACAGTTAACGTGACATTTGTTAACATTATATTAAATACCGGTTTTGTTATCATCTCGCTATAAGGCGTAAGCTTTTCCATGTTGTGATAACTTTGTAGGACAATCGATTTTCTCTTTCCAACGCAATGTTGTTATTTCACTCCCTCTAGCACATGCGGCGTTAACTAGGGGCTGGCAGTTTTAAGGTGTGTGTTTTAAAATAACTTTAATGTAGGTATTACGATACAGTGCTGTATCCGTTTGATCTTGTAGTTCATTGCTTAGGGCGACGCAGTCAACTTTAGCGATGGTATATCCATAGAATACATAATGCAATTAAATCAAAGGGATTTGTTATTGATTGAATATGTTACATACTGTCAGGCAAAATAAAAAAAAACGCTCAGGTACATATCGTCTCAAATATCAACTTGACTATAGTTGCAACTTGTCTATAGTACTTATCATTATGTCCATAAAAGAACCGGTTTTCAAAAGAGATTAAGTAGTTAAAAATAGTCATGAACATTTTTATCATAGGCACGTTAATAGATGAATAACATTGGATAAAAAATATGTCACATCTGGTTATAAGATGGGTGAAGGTCGATCTTCACCGGCACTCAGACCATAGGCATGTACATAGAATTTCATTGATAAAAAATTACATACAGCGCGAGCAAGCGAAGCGGGTTCGTGAACACCGCGCGCCCCGATCTAACCGCGCCTCCGCCGCGCCGCGCCGCTGCTGCCGGTCTCAACAAGACCTTCGACATACTCTTCGTGTTAGGTTAACCTACTCGTGATAATGCACGATTAGTTTCACACGCTTGCGATCTGGCCTTGTGCAGAATGGAAATACGCCACGATATTACTAAATAAGATACTAAGTACTACTTATTGATAATTACCTACAACAAATTAAATTGATATGTTATAACATCATATTTTATTTAGGTAATTCTATATAAAAATGCATACCTAATATCTCAGATTCATTACGAATTAGTAAATAAACGTAGGTTCTTTGACATTCGAATTGTAAGTTTTATAAAGTTTACTTTCAGCCCAGTCATATTAGCGGCTTGACCGCGGAATAAAAGATGATAAGCTGTAAATTGGTACAACATATGTTTTGTGGTTTTAAATTTTGTCTCAAAGGTCACAAATGCTATCGCTATGCTTAAAATATTCAAGGTCAAAGGTCATGATAATCGGTTTTTCATGAATATCTCGTTTCCTATTTGCTTAACTGAGATTTGCCACTATATGAAAGTTGTAGAGTGTAAAATTCTCTATAACTTTTATCTAAACTTTTGTTCACACAGTCAATCGTTTTTAGGGTAGAGCGCGAAGAGTGCGCAGCGTACAGTCATAGGTATATGGCCTAATGCAAGGTCAAACAGGATGTTGTCCTTCCCTAACCACGTTTGAATCTGGTAGTAGACACGATTTATTATGTTGATGAGCTGCTGCACTTGTTGGCGGAAGTGACAATTGTACAGGTTTATTTAGTTTCGTTAATTTGATGAATTGCATGTAGCGGCCATAGACTTAGTAACTAGTCTGTGTCACAAAATGGCGGGCATCAATCATTGTGTGAGTGAATTGTAGGGATGCGAGGTTTTACCTAAATTTCCCCATTTTTTATTATTTTAGTTGAGGAATAGGGAGAATTATTTGGTAAATTTTAAAATATATAAATGAACAATCAAAAAGGGTGATTCGTGCATTATTATTAAGAATATTATTAAAATATTTTTTACATTATTTTTTTCATTATACCTTATAAAAAAAAACTTACATGGATGGTAACCGTGGGGAATATTCACACGATTAAACTAGGTACCTAATTAACAAAAAAAGTTAAAAAAATCATATTAGTCACAATTTGTATTTTTGCGATTCCTAATCCCATGTGTTTATTAAAAAGAAGTTAAATCACTACGGTTATCACTACTAATAAATAGTTTATGCTATTTCATCATAAAGTCACACAATTTACAGATTTCCCCAAAATATGGGAAAATTTGCACACTTTTATGTTGGGATCACTGGTTTTGTACCAAACAATTGAAATATTGAATGAACATTTATGTATAATTATTAGATAAACATTAAGTGATTGAAATATTGATTAACCTGTGAAATGTGATCCCTGGATTTAGTTTCTTCCTGTCACTACGGTTTTTACACCATTTCACTGCACAAGACATGTTGTATTTTTTTTTTTTCTTCCCGCTTAAACTGACAGATCGACCGATTCGGCCGACGTTTGCCGCGAAGTGGCTGACTATGATGTGAGAGTGTGCGTGGCGACTGTATACGTATACGAAAGTTGGCTGACTATGCAGCGTCACTTTTTTGTTCCCATGGCTCCGTCCATAGTTATTCCTAGGTCCATGGTAGCGGCATGATCAATGCTGTCCACAGATTTTGGAGCATTATATAATGCCAACAAGATGTGCTCTCCATTTTCAAATAATTTTTGAACGGGGCATTTCCTTGTTGAAATACTTTTGTCAGTTAATCCAAATTGGGAATTTTCTCTAATGCTCTAGTAACAGTTCTTTTTCCTTTTTTAAATAGCACAGAAGTCGTGTCACAGCTACTAAACGCTTGACCTTGTTAGACCACATACGAGTACCTACGCTCACAAGATCAAATCACTCACGAAATATCGATAAAGTCCTTGCAGTAGTTTTTGCGTCCATCGCAAACAAACGGACAAGAATTTCAAAAATAAAAATATATGGGTGATTAGAATCGTTCATATAACATAACCTAAGTATTTTTTTAATATCTGTAATCTCCAAAATTTTATAATAGTATAATTATCACTTGTACATACGTAGGTGCATAGATAGTGATTAATACAACATTCATTGTATTAACGGAACATCAAACATTTGAAAAGAAACAAAATAATGAACAAATTGATTTCGCTATGAAAATAAAAAGTTAATAAAAACATACGGTTATTTTAGAACACTTGAAAACTTAAACGAAAATTATTAACTTTTGTGATGTAACTGACGTTTGACATAGGTACAGATCTTGCAATCTACTAACGCGCGTGGCCTTTAATTGTAGTTGTAATCGTAAATACACATTTTCGTTAGTGTGTGTACCCGACGGAGCGGTCAGTTGTAGTCGATGTTACCAACATGTAACTTAAATATTAGTATACTAGCGGCCCGTTATTAGTATACTAGTGAATTTATGCCCGGCTTCGCCCAGGCATAAATTCACTCACTCGGTTTATTCCACTTTGTTCACCTAGGTGATATCACCCGGGTGAACAAAGTAGACTTTTTAGTGTCCTCATTTCACCTGCGAATTATATCACCTACGCTTTATCACCCAGGTGAAATGAGTGGACACATGATGTCGCATTTGTTCACCTTGGACTTGATTCACCCAGGTGAACAAACGCGACTTTTGCTATTCGTCTTGTGGACTTATCACCTGCTAATGAAATTGAGAAAGCTAATAAAAACTTTTTATACTCGCACGTTTTACAAATATTGCAGAAAATAAAACTTGAAAGCGTCGTGAGGGTGATTCTTTTTCGGTGACTTCTAAAGAATTTCAAGCTCCAACTGTTTTGTCAATGCTTTTTACCCGACTACCTGGATCGATTTCACTAAATCTTTTTTTATTGTGTTTGTTATCGTCAGGAGAAGGTTCTTATGAAAGAAAAAGTTAAGGAAGTTGCACGGGACATTAGAAAATTTAAGAAAACTTAACGACCATAATCTTAACTTTTCTAATTCAACCTTCTTAGTGCTTTTGACAATCTAGACACGCGGGAGCGTGTCAAGCCAAGTTCAAGCAAAGGAACTGGCTAGCCAGCTACAAGTGTATATTCACACGAACCACTTGGTGCCACTTTTGACCCCTCTATAACTCAAAACCTATATAACGTAAACACATGAAACTACGTATGTTTAATTATACCCATAAGGTATAGTAAGTACTTAGTTTAGGTTGTTGGTAGTCATTGGGAGTTTCAACGGACTAATTTGAACTCGCTATTCGTTGTTAGCACATTAAGACAGGACAACGCCTGTCGGGTCAGCTAGTACCAAATAATTCATAAAAAATACATAATAACAATTATTCTTTTATTTATGAAACTTTTTAATAATTCTAAAGACAAAATAATAAAATTTGCCGCGTTTTTCTAGGTCCAGCTTCCCTTAGACAGAGTCTATAACAAATTTTATGTAGGTACACCTTGTAGTTTTATTTGGTTAACAAAGTAAAACAAATTTTATTATATTTTTAATAAATTTAAAGTACTATGGTGCGCCTCTGCAAACTATGAACCACCTTTTGTCGTGCCTACTGTACCCCAACACCTGCACGGTTGGGACACCGTGGTTCCCTCACCCGAGGGGACCATCTAAAACCGTAGATGGCCCAGAGTCGTGTACCTATAGACCCAAAACGACGTGCGGTTTTAGTCGGTAGGAGTCTGACATAACCTACCCCGCTGGCCACGGGGGAGGTATCCATGAGGATTTCGGCACGAAAAAAAAGTACGGAACCCTACAAATATAACTTTATTTATTACACAAACCTCAAAAGTTAGAGATCCCGTGCATTTTTTCTTGATGTTTTCACAACATCGCCACCAAGTGGCACCAAATTTATAAGTTTTTTTTTTTAAATACTCGTACCCATTAAATAATAGCGATTTTCCGCGACCCTTATTGATTATTTTATATTCACGCATTTCGTAGTGACAAATCGATGGAACAGTTCTGAAATAAATGTTTATTATTATTATTATTTTCCTTTATTCATCAGTATACATAAAATTAGATTTTATGTATACTGATATCATAATATTTATATCCAATAAAAAAACATGAATATATTTAAAAATATAAAAACAGTATTCCACCGGTGACGGGTACAGGGACCAAGCCACCGGTGATTAGGGCTCCAGGGAGAGAAATTGCCTCACAATGCGTGCCGTGCTTAGCAAAACCGCCTTCTGCATCACGCCTTTGAGCCAGCTGCCTAGTGAGAGCCTCTTAAGGTGTTGGTCAAGGCTCTGGACGATGAGTCCGTGCACTGAAATGACTATCGGTACATTAATAGCTGAGTCAACATCCCACATGTCGACAATCTCATGGGCCAGGTCCAAATACTTTATATGTTCACAAACAAAGAATTCAGCACCATCCATCGCCTACAAAGAACATAGCTGATATAACATATACGTTCAACAAAGTCTACTCCATGAGACCTAATTTATTTAAGATTTGATAAAGAATAGATATTACACTGACGAAACAGTTGGAGCTTGAAATTCTTTAGAAGTCACCGAAAAAGAATCACCCTCATGACGCTTTCAAGTTTTTTTTTCTGCAATATTTGTAAAACGTGCGAGTATAAAAAGTTTTTATTAGCTTTCTCAATTTCATTAGCAGGTGATAAAAGTCCACAAGACGAATGGCAAAAGTCGCGTTTGTTCACCTGGGTGAATCAAGTCCAAGGTGAACAAATGCGACATCATGTGTCCACTCATTTCACCTGGGTGATAAAGCGTAGGTGATATGATTCGCAGGTGAAATGAGGACACTAAAAAGTCTACTTTGTTTACCCGGGTGATATCACCTAGGTGAACAAAGTGGAATAAACCATTCACTGCACTCACGGGCCGCTCTTAGAAAATTCTATAACCCGATTGCACCAACACCCACCGGGCTTTTAACATTGAATTTCATGTTTCTTACTTCAAAACTTAAACACTTTCCATAATAACGGACTTCCATAAAATCGCTCTTCCCTTATTTGCCCCTTAGGAGTGAAATTATAAAAACCCGTAATTCACGTGTACGTTTTAATTAACCAGAAGCAACTATTATGCACGTTCATGCTTCTATCTCAAAAACTGACGAACTTCCCATATAAACTTTCAACCCCTATTTTACCCACTGGGGGGTGGAATTTCTAAAAACGCTGATACACGTGTTCATTCATTTCTAACCAAAAATAGGTGTATGAAATTTCATGGGTCTAACCTTGAAAATGACGGACTTTCATACAAACGTTTATCGCTTATTTTGCCACATTAGAGTGGAATTTCTAAAAATCCTTTCTTAGTGAATGCCTACAACATAAGAAGCATATACTGCCAAAATTTCAAGTTTGTTGGTCCAGCGGTTTAGGCTCTGCGTTGATGAATCAGTCAGTCAGTCAGCCAGTTAGTCAGTCATCGGGCCAAGCAATTATATATAATATAGATATAGATATTTCGACTACGATTTCCAGTTTATTATAAACTCCCACTGCCACGCACGCTCCTACTCCCACTCCCACCCCCGCTCCCGCTCCCACTCCCACCCCCACTCCCACTCAAATCAAAATCCCTAAAAACTAATAACACCACTATCCACTCATAAAAAAACATAATTTCATCTAAATAATTGATTTATTTATTTAATATTTATGCACACACAATGTTAATTAGTAAAGAAAATGGTAGGTGGAAAGAATAGTACTATTATTATATTATATTTCACAATTTAATTTGTACCTAGTGTGATGTGGTTCATATTATGATTATACTATTGTACGTATTATCAGACATGCTACGGTGATACTTTTATGTAATTGACAACAACTTCTATCTACCTGTGACCTTTAAATGAATTTTGAATTTTGAACTGTGGGTGATGTAACCTACGACCAACTTATTATTTGCGGTTGATACAGTAATCGGGTCTAGGAATTAAACCGCAAAATTAAATTTGTCTTTTATTGTATGTACTTTTCCGGGATAAAAAGTATCCAGTGCGCTGCCCAGGATATTGAAGAATAATTATACCAAGTTTCATCGTAATCGAACCGGTAGTTTTTGCGTGATGCCTGAACAAACAGACAGACAGACAGACAGACAAAAATTTTTTTAATCACATATTTGGGTTCGGTGTCAGTCTAGTAACACCCCCTGCTATTTTTTATTTTTTTATTTTCAATGTACAGAATTTTCACTTCTACAGATTTATTATAAGTATATAGATATAGATGTCAGCGAAGATGATGATAGTGACAATGAAGATGATGACAGTGAAAGTGTAGAAATGTTCGATGAAGATGATATAAATTAATATTTTTATTACTAATTGTAACTGAGAAAGCTTTTTATTTTATGGAGAGTTAAGGTATCGCTTAGGATAAAATCTCTTTTGCGTTTGGTTTAATTTTCAATTTTCTACCTTAACGTAAGGTTACGTACGGATAAAGTAGTAGTTATATTAATGATGTTTTTTATGTTTGACCACTTCTTAGAAGTAAATTTTAAAAAACACTTAAAATATAAAAATCGGTGAAATCCATAAATTAATTTGCATTTTTTGTTTGCTAATCGTACGCACGGTCACTCGCAGCCTACATTGATGCATGTACAGATTGGTCACTCACACAACTAAGGGCGCCGCGCATTCGTAGATTGAAAGATCTGTACTTGCTACCTGTAAGCCACTATCAAAAGTTGAAGTTGCCAATGTCAAGTGCCTGTTAGGCGCTTTAACTAGCGCGCTTGACATATTGACTGACAAATTAACAGATGCATCGGCCGGAATTGTATTGATAATTTTGACACTATTGAGCATTCGCATCATGAAGCATTAGAATAATAATCAATATTCCATAATTCCATAGTTAAGGCAGGGCTTAAGGAGATAAATTTAAAATATTTTCAAATAGCACAATAAAGCTGGACAAATTCCATAAAAATGTTTGTTTGCGTCGAGTTTTGTTTACTAAAATCCTAGTTTAAGCACGTATCTAGTTACGGGTGAACAATAGTTAATAAAAGTACATACTACTCTTTCGGTGAATAAATAAACACATTAATATCATAACTGTAACTGTATTACGCTATTTTATCGTGTAATAAAATTCCCGCTACTATAGTCTGGTCTCTCCAAGATTTAGAACAGTTTTGTACCGCGGAAGAAGTTTCTTTTAATCCTCTTTTAATGAAGTTACAGCCTTGCAAACCAGGTTAGACAGTTTCCAGCACAAACAAATCCAGTTTGATATAAAACTTCATAAAAAGACTTATTATTGCATTTTTTTTCAAACTAAATGTTTTTTTTACACCTTTATTATATTTTATCTACATATTCCTCGGATTCCTCCACACGCGCCTCTTTTCTATTGCGGTAGAATCGTGGTGCGTGTGGAAATGTGATTTTGAATTAGCACAAATGAACGCGCTCAAAGAAGTTTTCCCTCATGGTAAAAATAACAGGATGCTTTTTCCACTTTTCAAAAGCTATCTGAAAAAAAAACAGATGAAACCCAACTGACAACTACAAACAAAGGCAACGAAGTTGCTGGACTGGTATGTAATTTACCACTGCACACTATTACCATCATCATTAATAAATATTAGCTGGAAATCGATGAACTACGCGGCAAACTGTGAAGGAATGAGTGCATTCTTAACCTATTTTGAAAAACAGTGGCTTATAAACTTTTAAACTTACGCGTTTATACCTTTAACGTGTATCGCGCTAATTCCCGTTTACGTATAATAGTGGCTTATAAATAAAAAAATGATATCATGTTGTTATGAGAGACACCGAACCAATAATGCAATGGAAGCTTGACACCGTCGTCTTGGGGTTCGAATAAAAAAACGACACTGGTGCACTTTTTGTACAAACTGAAAAACTAGTCCAGGTACCAAGATAACATGGTAGTGAGAGGAGTTTTTTTTTTTCAAAACAGAAAACAGGAAAAAAGGCAATACTTTTTAACAAAAAATACTGACGAGAGCTTAAAAAACTCCAAATGGATGATATTACGCCGTTTACCTTCCTTTTAAATATTTATCACCTAAAACATATAACTAAAAATAGGTTACACTTCTTGTCAAATATCTTTTTTTCTATCAATAATGAATGTTATGCTGTATACAGCATAACAGTTACATTAATTACTAACCAAAAGCAGTTGTATCAATTTTCATGCTTCTATCTTGATAACTGAGGAAATTACCAAATAAACTTTCTTTCACCCTCTTAGGGGTTACTTGGTCGAAAAGTTCTTTTTGAAATACCTACGTACTTTATGTAGATTGGTACATTTTGACATTCAGACCAAACCAACCGTAAGGGTGAGTTTAGTTAGTAGTTGCTTAGTTTCACGGCTGCAGCAAATTGTTTTGTGCAATATTTCCGGAAATAACTCCTTTTGTGTAAACTTAGGCATAATCCCACGTTGAAGTTGCTAATGAAAGATGATTAAATTTTTGTCATTTGATATTTTTCAAAATTCGTGTTCTGTGAAAAACGTGCATCGCTTGTTACGACCAGTTACGACCATATGGTGCTTTTATCACCAAACTTACTTTGTTGGACATAAAACCAAAAAATTGGAGAATATTGCAGTCGTAGCGTCCAGCGAAAGAGTATCGTGAAACATCAATCCGTCGCCGTTCTCAGCAATTGGAGATGTGTTACTCAACCACATGAGAGTTGGCCGCCAAGATCACGAGATTTAACGCCTCTTGATTATTTCTTGTGGGGTTATGTTATGTTCTTAGCCTATGTGAACAAGCCGAACACGATTGAAGCCTTAGAGAATAACATAACATCATTTTGCAAATTTGAATATTTTATTCGATATTGAAAAAAACAATGAACGAAATGAAAAATTAGTTACCTATATTTCCATATGTAACATTCACGTAAACCCGTCAGATTAAAGTTTTTAAACAAAAAAAATAATTAGGTATGTAAAAAATCTACACTTATTTCCGATGGAAACTATGATTCTTTAAAACATCCAAAGGCTATATAGAAAAGAATGACTTAGGATATAATGAAAGAGAATTAGGATACGTTCGACGGTCGAGAATGAAAAAAGACAGCGATAGTATGCGGGCACGTAAAGCAAGGCGGGTTTGCGTGTTTTAACGGTATTAAAGGAATCAGCGAGCTGTGGCTTCAGTGATTCAGATAAACGTTTCGGTCAGCACCCATATATCAAGCGGATGACGCTTTCCGAATACGGGTGTTCTCGTTTTTTTACAGTGACTGATAAGGGTAACCAATGAAGTGTTCCACATTGTGTTTACTGAGATTTTCTATGTCAAGCTATTTATAGCACAAGTGTCTGAATGTTTCAACTTTAATTTTATAAATATATATATCGGAATCGGAAGTTTGGTTTTAGACCTGTGACAAATAAATGATGCAGGCAATAAGAATTTTCTTGGGGTATACCTAGGTAAAGACTCACGTAGCTGGAACACCGTGCGGTTATAGTCAGTTCGATCCCGACATAACTGCTTCACTGGCCCTAGTGAGGTGGTACCCGTTGGGGGTGCCCACCTCTGGGGTTTTTTTTCTTACAAAAAATGTTATTACTCAAAAATATACTTTTAAACCATTGATTTTTCATATTTGGGATGATATATGTAGCGGCATCGCGTCACAGACGCGATGTCAGCAAATTCCTCACTAGGCAGCGATAGAGCGCCCGCGCTCTAAAAACCAGTTCATACTGCGGGCTTGCTACAGTCAACCACATATGACTCGCTCACATACAGATGTTCCTAGTTAATATCAAGTGTTCTAATAACTAAGAGACAAGCCATATATAACATGAGTGTAATCGCCAATAAACGTAATAACGCTATCTTTTATTGTGATACTCCCACGTAAACCCATAGGAATAGCCTCTAAAGTGGTTTTTTATTTTTATTAACAAAAGTGTATACATACATACGCGTTTTCAACACAATCTTAATGTCTAGACCCTGTACCTATGCTTGTACAAAGAGATCAATATCTTATTTCTGTTAATTTTAAAAATTTAAAATTAATGTTAATGCTGATTGTAGTGCAGCAAAAAATCGTTTTGCTCATTCTAAATAACTATGCTTATAGATAATACGGCAACTTTATTATTGCTTTTTTTGCAGGGGCAATATTCGATCAGAACACAGAAGAAATCCAAAATGTTTTTAAGTACGCTATGACAATTCATAATCAGAACATTAGCAGCCGACATTTGGAGCTGCAGGCCTACGTCGACGTAATCAACACTGCAGATGCGTTTAAGCTGTCACGATTGAGTGAGTGTTTCTTTATGTCGTTTTATTTATGAGAATAGGTTGTAAAGTATTTTTTATCCTCCACCCTCCATTCTTAAATGGCAATTTCGATATTTTTGTAATCTAACCATCGTTCATTTAGGAGTCATTTACATGAACTTTGACATTGCCGTTCAATAAATATATACCGCTATATATGCCGTGCTAATAAATATATGCCGTTCAATAATAAAAACGGTAAATATTTTAACTGCAGCTTCCCAATATATATTCGAGAACATACTGTATGTCAGGAAAAATATATCCAATTATACAAAAGTAAGTGACATTACAGTCAGAAATCTGCGCAATAAAAATAAACTAATCCTTCCTTGTTATCGGCTTAGCAAAGTTAGTGGTTCTTTTAGGGGGGAAGGTATACGTTTTTACAATAAATTGCCTGAATCGGTCCTTGGTATGCCTGACAATAAATTTAAAACATTTGTTAAGGCCACCTTATGCAAAAAAGCATACTATAGGACTGCTGATTACCTTGAAGACAAAAATGTCTGGCTTGAGCATGGTGCAGGCCCCTCCTAGAATGCTAAAGTGCTACAACTACATAATGCTGTAGTTGTGGCATTTGCCTACTACAATATATTGATATTGTGGTAGGCACGCGACCTTTTTTGCTATTTTTTTGACATTAGTATATTTTTGACATTTTCAATTATTTTATTGTTTAACTTCGGTTAAAATTTATTTTAAATTTTTTTTTTTTTTATATACCTTTATTTATATTGACACGAGACAAAATGTACATTCGTCCATATTTAGTCTTAAGATATCTATGTATAACCTGACGTCTTAAAATGCAGCAGTGGAGTTTGTTGCGCCGTTTCTTCTCCACTAGCGCCTAGGAAGCGGTGGTAAACTTGGTAAACTTAGTATTAAGTAGTTTTTGACGTCAAAAAGATGTAATTACGTTACACTATTTTGAAAAATGAAGAAATTGAAATTGAAATTGAAATTGAAATATCTCTTTGATAATTTACACGGCAAAATATACACCGGGTCAGCAGTCATATCAAGGTACTACGACGGCGACATTGAAAGTTCTTAGAAAATTTAAAACTCAAACTAGCAAGTTATGAGTTTTAGTATAATATATCGTTTCAAAATAATGTCCGTTCACCGAAACCATTGAGAAGCCACTTAGACCATTCGTCCTTAGCCCATTCGTAGTCTTTGATCGCATTTTTAAACTGGAAGGCGCACTGAAATTCATTAGTTTTACAGACGGAAATGTCCGCAACTCTTATGATGCTGTCGCGGCCTGGAAATATGGCTGACACTCTCCCTCGTGACCACGCCCTCTCGTAAGATTTCCGTCTACTTCTACCATCTACTTCTCAGTGATACCGTACAGTAGAGCAGAGAGAAAATAACTTTTGATCGTGATGCCATCTCATGCTGATCCTAGCCCTTAACAAATAGCTCCATCTAAGACTTCAGGGCACCTACGATTTTCCATATTAGGCCTTTAAATTCAGTGAAGTCACGAGATAATGTTTATATGATTTATGGAAAGTTGACTCATCACCAGCATTTTTCAAATCCTCTTTATACTGTGCCATGCGTGTAGTGGACGTAGCAGCCCACTCCTCCATGGAGTTAAATAAGTAAGCATATAGGTACATACGCAGAACTTCGTCGATTAGAGCGCTTTCAGCAAGATTCCTTCAATGCCGTCTTTATACTTAGCTGCTCCCAAGCTCCACCTATAAAAGGAGCCGGTGATAGTGAAATGAAGCGTTAGCTGATTTTTTCATTTGTAGCATATTTTGTAATGGCATCGCATATTATATACAATAGGGAGAACGAAGTGACGGAGAGTACTGCTGGTGCCAACAAACGTAGTTTCATTATCTGATGGAATTCGTCGTCGCGCCACATTAGGGCGCCACGAAGGCACATTAGGGCTGAATCCGTCGATAAGCTGTCGATTATGTCTAGCTAGGTGACCGTGTATAGAGCACTACCCCTTTTTGATTGTCTTCGGCCGACGGGTATTTGAATAAGCTCAAAATAATCAAGGCCCGTAAATGTAAAAGGGCGTTTGCGGTGGCTCAAGCTCATTTTTTGGACGGTTTCCCATTATTGGTGACTGAATTCTGCACGGCGTATCTTACATATTGTGACTATTGAAGGCGGATGAGCGGACGACGACGTTCCGTAGGCCTGGTATCAGTGTTAATATGGGCTGCGGTGATGTCATAAGACAGTTACACGCTCATATATGTGAACTTGGGTGCGGAAGACTAATTGACTGAAAAGACCGAACTCTTTGTCGATACTTAACAGAAATCCAGCGATATTTATTCATCGCATCTTCCGCGGCATTTAAACTACGTGGACCCATCGCCACTCTTTAAAACTCATTATTTTCAGTATCTCACCAATTCAATGTGATTTTGTATCACCTAAAATTGGTAGGTAGAAAAAGAAAACGGAAACTGAAACCTTAACCTCTGATCTAACAATCGAACAATGGAGAAATGCAAGTGCCAGGCAAGTGAAAAATTCATTTTAATAAGATATTATTATTTATAATAATTATATCTTATTAAAATGAATTTTTCAAGCAATTATACAAGCTGACCCGACAGGCGTTGCCCTGTCTTAATGTGCTAACAACAAATAGTGCGTTCAAATTGGTCCAATGAAACTCCCATTGACTACCAACAACCTTAATTACCAAAACTTCATATTAAACTGAACTTTTGACAGCTAAATATTGAAACGTCTGTCATGACAGCTGCTCTATGCACACCCTTAGAAAAGTGTATATTGTCAAAAGCACTAAGAAGGTTGAATTAGAAAAGTTAATTATGGTCGTTAAGTTTTCTTAAATTTTCTAATGTCCCGAGCAACTTTCTTGACTTTTTCTTTCAGAAGAATTTTCTCCTGAGAATAACAAACACAACAAAAAAAGAATTAACGAAATCGGTCCAGCCGTTCACGCGTGATGCCGTGACCAAGGGAAATAGGGATTCATTTTTATATAATAGAAGATTTGCAAATGCTATAGCATTAGCACGACGGAAATAATAATCTGCAAGTGGCGTATTTTGAATTCGGTGCACGTCGTCAACTGTGACACGACACCTTGATCAATAACGTACAGAAGCATGAAGATTTTATCACCTACACCTTATGAACACATAGCTTGTTGTAAACATTCTTAGTAGGAGATGATCACTAGTTCATTCAGGCAGATACTCGCAAAAGCGATGAATTTTATTTCTACCACTAACGTGTTATTTATTCGTGATACAGAATGGCGTATGATTTGATGATGTAACGTTGATTGGTACGACTGTACTTTATTTTTAACCGACTTGTATGTATGTTTGTCCACGAATGTCTCGAGCGCTTTTTTGAACCGTTTTTGATGCGGTTTTCACAAAAATATTCATATACATTCTGGAAAGGGTTTTTGTATACTTAATCGACTTTAAAAAGGAACCAACTTGATCCTATTTTTTATTTAAATCGTTCGTAAAAGTTGTCGTTCTTGGAAGTTGTCATTGTAAATGGTTGTCATTTTAGGAAGTTGTCGTTTTCAGAAGTTATCGTTATAGAAAGTTGTCATTCTCAGCTTGAAGGAAGTCCATTACCAGGTGCCAGGGATAGAAAAAAATGCGATATAGTGCTACTTTAACTATATACGATTTTGATAATTTTTAGGTAAAAAATTCATTAAATAAATGTTATTTCAGTATTTTTACAAGATTTTCTAAGTTAATTTTTTGATAAATTTATCTCAGTTCCTAAATAATAATAGGAAATGAATTAATCCCCATCTCTAATAATGTTACAGAGTTTGTTGTTGACTCTTCTAGTGAAAGGTATTTTATTAGTTCAAAAGTAACTTTAGCTCATACCTTTATTTGTGTACTTGTAAAGTAATTAAATTTTCTCATCGGCTCCGTGTGTTGAATAGCTATATAATAATATCTGCTTTAAAATTAATTCAATTATAAAGATGTACGGTAGGTAACGTCCATATAGAAAGTATGGAACGCATGCTGAACCATATACTTATTTATTTTATTTTCATTTTTTATTTTATTTATTTGGGACAGTAAACAGCTGTACGTTACAATCTTTCTTAAAATCAAGGTATACAAATAAAAACGCACAACCCACACCATTGTCCACGAGGTGACATTAAAGTTGAGAGATAAATAGCGCGGACGCGTAGTTACTGAAGAAATGTGAGAAAATGAGATCCACTTAGAGTTGATTAGCTAAAGATTCCGAAGCCAATTTTTTAAACTTGTTCTCAGTTAGTGCAAAAATATCTAGGTCGACGAAGTGTGTGTTGTAGGTTGCTAACAATCGGCGCAGAGGAGCCCGTTCCCCAGCATTTGTTCGAGATATTTCCGTATAAAATAATCTGGGCACGAGCACCTCCCGCCGAATAACAGTCCTAGGAACTACAAAGCATAACTTGTTAGTAAGTTCAATACAATTAAATTTATTATTGCATATGCCATACAGCATCATAACCATCAGCAATGTACGTCTGTGCTCCAACTTCAAAACTGTGTAATACTTTAACAGGTCTTCGTAAGGAATCCCAGTATGAAAACACTTATAATGGGTAGTGCGAAGAAATTTCTTTTGCACCATTTCAATCTTATGCACGTATTTCAAATGAAAGGGGCGCCAGATAGGCACCGCGTATTCCACTTGGGAACGGATTAAAGTTTTATATAAAAATAGGAAAGTAGAAGGTTTTTTGAAGTCATTACAAGACCGCATAACAAAGCCAAACATCCGAAAGGCTTTGTTAATGATGTTATCAATATGGGTATCTAAATGTAATTTAGAGTCCAACAGCACGCCAAGATCTCGTACACTTTCATTTTTTTTAATATTGTGCCATTCAGAGTGTAAAGAAAATGTATAATATTTTTATTTTTATTGAACGATATAAAGTGACACTTTGGTAGACTCAAATTAAGTTTATTGACAGTGCAATATTCTGAGAGCCTATCTAGATCTTCCTGTAGAAGTAGACAATCTTGGGTATTCGTTCAGGTTTTGTAGATTTTCAGGTCATCTGCATACATCAAGGTTTTAGAGTTAAGAAAACAAGACTTTATATCGTTTATGTACAAGATAAACATTAAAGGACCCAAGACCGACCCTTGACGCACACCAGACTCAACGATTACATAATCCGACTCATGCCCATTGACAACAACTTTCTGTGTCCTACGAAATATGTACGATGCGAACCACCTGAGTAGATTACCTCTAATGCCATTGAAAGCAATCTTGTCGAGAAGCAATTTATGGTCCACCCTATCAAAAGCCTTCTGAAAATCAGTATACACCCCTGGTATACCTGGAAACGAACGACCTCCTTGGTAATCGTCAATATGGGTTCCGTCAGAACCGTTGTACTACAATATCTTCTCGTATATGCCACTCACATTTTGGAGTGAGCCCATTGAGAAGCACAAAGAGGCATGCCATCTCCCTCGACTATCAACAAGTTTCTGTCATACGACCTGCCTGTTAACTAGTGTACCTGGGTTACCGATGGGATAGATTCACGGCGTGACTTTCCCGACGTTCCCGAGGAATAAGTGCCTGTTCTCTAGGGCCTTCAGGGCCTTCCTCTTCTTTGAGAGCTTCTCCTCCATTTGGGAGATCTCGCGGCGGAGGACCGCCCACTCCTCAACGGCTCTTACCCTCTCTACACTCAATGACTCCATTCTTCTCTCTCCTACCCTTAACTGTGGTCCGTGCATTGAGGCAAAGGCTCAAGTATCTGCCAAAAAACTGGGTTTTCTGTCGAAAGTGCGACAATATTTCACACTGGAACAGCTGCTCAACCTTTATAACGCGCAAGTTGTCGCGCAAGTGCTCGCATCTCTGTATCGGCTCAGCTAAGTACCAACTCGATGCATTTGAGTCAGTTTTTTTACGAACGACCAGACGTACGGCGGCGTGCCACCGGTACATAGTGGATATCCCATCCATACGCACAAATCGTTTTGACAGTAAATTCATTGGGCGTACTGCTAAGGAGTGGAATTCCCTGCCTGAGTCCATATTTCCGGAAAGCTACAACCTTTTTTTTTCCTCATGGATACCCACCCCGCGGCCAGTGGGGCAGGTTATGTCGGACTCTTACCGACTAAAACCGCACGCCGTCTAGGGTCTTCTGACGCCAGGGTGTAAGGTGGCCTAAAGAGCATTTCCCTTGCACCCCGGCTTGACCCGGGCCATCTCCGGATTCGAGATGGCCCTCTCGGAAAGCTACAACCTGGGAGTCTTCACGTCTAGAATGAACAGGTTAGGTACTTCTAGACAAGCGTACTCCACCTTTTAAGTTGTTAAATGTCCGCGGCGATGTATGTTGCTGTACTATGTGAAAATTTATATAAGTCTAAATTAAATACCGTGCCTGCATCCAGTGTATCATTCCCACTCACTCTAGCGCTTACATTTTTGTTCAGGTTGGTACTCGAAAGTTATGAAAGCTACGAACATTAATTTCAAATCGCTCACCATCATAGTTCGATAAACAAACGTTCATAATTTCAGCTTCACATGTAAGCTCACTGCTGTCCCATGCGCCGCGCACCTGGAGTGTCTCACGGCGGCCGCGCAGGCCAGCTCGTGATGCAAGCGCTGTACTGATGAGTAATACTCTAATACTCACGTGTCGCTAGAATTCCGTTGGAATAATGAGTGCTGCGATAGCAGCACTAGGGTTGGGTTGTGTAACAAATAATCACATCGACCACATCCTTTCGCATCATCACATACCAAAAAGTGACAATAAAAAAGGTCATGAGAAAGAACTTCCAAATAGAAATTAAATTTTATCTCTTCTTTTTACGGTCGTTCTGTTTTTTCTCCTAATTTAACGTTGATTCCGTCTCTTTGGCGTTTTTAAGGCATGACTTTAATTAAAATTCATGTATGTTCGTCTTTAATTTAATAACTAGATTCTCGACAACAGAATTTGTACTAGATTTCAGTAATACCCGCGCTACGTCTCTAAGTATCGAGCATAGTTTCAGTCATCAGGGACACAATGTGATGAAGAAGTGAAAAAACATGCACCATATATAAAACGGTAGGTACGCGCTATTCAAAAGTTATTTATCAATCGTTTTGATAGTTAATTATTCAGTAGCAATCAGCGGAAAATAATGTTTCTTTGAAGTTTATAATCACGTAAAATAGCACTGTACTAATTGGTATTGATAACGCTATCCAATTATGTAGAACAGTTGGAGCAGTCAATTTGTAAGACTGTTGCCATTTGGTTGCGACGTTGGATACTTCTTTAATCTGTTGCCTAATGAATTTGTTCATTTCTGAACAATTAGATAGGTATAGTTTAGTTCAAAGGTATTTGTGTATTAATTAATGTTTAGGCGATTAATCTGATATTTCGTATTCTCACGTTTCTAGGCATGTTTCAAATGAAATGAAATCATTTACTTCGTGAAATTTAATATTGGTTTACAGAAGCTTTTATTTAAACGAAATTTGATCAACACAGTAGACTGGACGACATGCAAATGAGATAAGTACAGAAGAATAGGAGTATTAGTTTATTATTTAAATAAATGGTGCCGCGGCTCCGCTCACGTGGATTCCTGATCCTGTTTCCGCAACACATTGGAACCTTTCCCAAGGTCAAAAAGTAGCCTATATTCCAAACAATCCCTGAACCAGATGTATTCAGCCGTTGGAGTGTGAATGAGTAGCAAATATAAAAACATCTTCACACACTTTCACATTTATAATATTACTAACTGTGTGGCATACTTCGCCCCCGTGGCACCATTTACCATTCACACCAATATTAACACATTTTTAAAATTATTTTATTATAAAACACAATTTATCTTCAATTTAATCAATGTTCAGAATACCGAAAGTATAAAATACCGAAAGTACAAAATACCGAAAGTACAAAATCCCGAAGTACCCGAATATTAAATTTTTGGATGGTTATAAAAAAATAACCACGAAGGCTAAGGCGGGAGCTTCGAATTAAACCAGGACACCTATCATCGGTAACGTATCAAAATCTCATTTACGGGATTTTGAACTTCGGGATTTTGAACTTTCGGGATTCTGAACTTCGGGATTTTGAACTTCGGTATATCGTACTTCGGTATTTCGTACATTCGGGATTTTGAACTTTGGTATTTTGTAATTCGGAATTTTGTACTTTGGGTATTTTATACTTTCGGTATTTTGAACATTCGGTCAAACGAACATTCGAGATTTTAAATTTCGGTCTTTCGTAGGTCAGTATTATGAAATTCGGTATTGAAAGCTTCGGGATTTTGATATGTAACAAGCCATATCTAATAAAACGATGTGTGGGTAATTTGAAAAAAAAATAGCATAAAATGACAGGTGTGTTTACTTGTAAACTGTTAAAATAACATGATCGTATATTACGTTAGCGTACGTTTAATTGAATATTTAATTGCTTAAAATAAATGAAGAATTTGAATTTATTACTACTCGTAGAGGTAAACGCTGTTTATAAAAGGAACATAATATAGATAAAAAAAAAATTAAAAATTCAAAAACCCGACTGCATAAAAACTGAAAAGAAAAAAACAAGCACTTAGATTGATGTCCGGTGGTCTAGAAACATAACAACTGAACAGTCGGGATCCATTATTCGACAGCCAATCTAATTTTTCAATGGATCCCGACTGTTCAGTTGTTATGTTTCTAGACCACCGGACATCAATCTAAGTGCTTGTTTTTTTCTTTTCAGTTTTTATGCGGTCGGGTTTTTGAATTTTTAAATTTATTTTTTTTATTTTATACTTTTTAGTTATTTATATAGCTGCCCGGATAATAATGAAGAATAAAATCTATCTTTTATGGAGTTAATAATTTTCGTGTAGTGAAGGGACATCACCGAAATTCAACCTTAAGTATTATATTTTTGCGCATATCTCCGGTTTTACTAGACCGATTGTAATCAAACAAACGTAAGATTTTAAGTCAGAGCAAGACCTTTGAAACAAATAAAACCGCTTCGAAATTCGTTCAGCAGTTTTTGCGTCCATCGCAGTCAAATGTTTGTGGTGCCAAAAATCCGCCATTTAGATTTTCTAGAAATTTCAATATACCTGGTGTCACTCACACAGTCATGATTAATCAAACAACACCTTGTTTGTCAAAATCCGTCAAGCAGTTCAGGCTGTAGAGCGTGCAAGACAAATTTTCAAGATTTTCATTTTACCGCCAAAAATCCGCCATTTTGATTTTCTAGAAATTTTAATATACCCAGTGTCACTCACACAATCATGACGAATAAAATGATACCACGCATGTCAAAATCCGTCAAGCCGTTTAGGCTGTAGGCCGTGCCAAAGAAATGGACATACATACATACATACATACATACATACATACATAGTCTCGAAAAACATTACCCTCCTTTCTTCGGCAGTCGGGTAATAACTAACATTGTGACAATTTAGACGGAAGTTCGAAATGGCGATGTGTAAATAGAAATAAATGCAATGCATCCATAACAATACATGAAACGAGGAAAACAATTAACAGGGAATTGCAAACTACATGTGAAACAAGTGATACAGATATAATACAACAGAAAATTATTGTATCTCTCAAGAAAGCAGTTTGCAGTGATTTTCGTCCCATAACGTTAATCTATGAAGATAACATTAAAAAGCTGCAACGAAAATATCCTAGACATGATATGCCTTCTTTCCTTTATATTAAAGATACGTTATACAAAGCACGTAAGCAATTTTAAACACTACTAAACTGAACCACAATAGTCTTGAAACAGTGCAAGTACTAGAGAATGTATGAGAAGGTATGGAAGAAAAAATAATTATGTTCACGACGAAATAAAGTAGAAAAGTGATTAAAACTGCAGGGTCATATTATGCTGTTGGCACTTTCTGAAATACTCCACACCCATTTTACCAGGTTTACGTTTTGCATTTTGATTTACATTCTAATATAGAATCCACTAATATTATTCCAGTCATCTACGCGCTGTTACCTAATAAAACTCAACTAACATATGAACGCCTATTTACTTTATTAAAACAAAAATTGGGAATTAAAATAATTAATTTCAAATCGGACTATGAAATTGCGCAAATAAACGCCGTATCAAAAGTATTCCCAGATGCAACAGTTAGCGGTTGCTTTTGCCATTGATACCAGCTGATTTAATTCCTGAAACATGGCGCCTTATCGTTAGTAAAACAACAGATACGCCTGAAATGCATCGTTTTATACAGTATTACCAAAAGCAATGGTATCCCACAATATCTCCATTGCGATACCATTGCTTGCGTGGGATACCCGCACAACTACTTAGTTGTGCGGGTCAGAAACATAGAACGACAAATGCGCTAGAAGGTTGGCACCGTCGAATGAATAGTTGTTTATCTAAAAAACCAAACTTATTTTTGTTTATTTACAAATTGCGCCAAAAAGGGCAACACTGGGATAAGATAATTAAAAATCAGCTGTTTCATAACGAAAAAAGAAAAAAACAGAAAGGCTAAAGATATTAATTTTAATAAAAATATAATGTACTCTTGGAAAAATTATAGACGCGTTCTTCATCTTTAGATGACTTTATGAAAAATGTTATATTTTTGCAGTCAATTAAGTAACACTAACTGCAAAAATATAACCCGAACCCTTTTCGCCGCTTCCTCGAACATCACTTGCTCGCAGAAGGAGGCGGCGAAGATCACCTGAGATAACCTGCGTCAGCCGGTACGAGAGACCCCCGTGAGGCCTCTCCAGCCAGTCCTCCAATCTCATGGCTTTTGCACCACCGCTGACGAGAAATAGAGTTTGTGAAATGAATTACACCAGTCAATCTTCTTCCAGCGTCTGCGTAGATGATCTGTTCGAGTGTCAAATCAATTGGTTGTCGAGAAAAGGATTTGTCCGTTCTTTGGATACCAAAATGACCTTTTTTCATATTTTCATATAATTGTAGATGAGTTTCTTCGAGTTTTATTAAATTCTCATGATATTTAACAAGCCAACGTGCGTAATTCGGTTGATTAACTATAAAGAAGAGATTATTAATTTTTGGTAAAATATATTTAAACAATGTAAAATCTCCTGTTCGTATACTTCGGCTTAGCATTTGATAATAATTCACAAGATTAATGTAAATCATGTAGAATTGTGGAGTCATGCCGTGAGTTCCACTTAAACAAGCTTCTTTAAACTCATTATATGTCGAGATTATTTCAGAAATTTCGCTGTTATGCAGTAAAGCGTCGTAAGATAAAATTTGATTATTTAAAACAATTAACTCTGCTTCGAAATTTTCAGGTATTGTTAATCTTGTATTTTCTAAGAAAAATCGAAAGTTTAAAATTTCTAATCCGAGTGCCATCAGAGGGTGTAATCTGTAGGGTGTATATCTACATTCAACATTACTAGAAGATGCAGGTTTCATAAAAAATAGGTGTTGCGTGTTGAATACAGACAAAATTATTATAATCAAAACGCCTGCGTCTATAACTCATTTGACACAGGCGATTTGATAAGTTCTAACCAAGTATTAATTAGACACAGGTGACTCGTGATTCATGAGTTTCAAATTACATGATCGTAATTATGATTTCTAGTTTATAATCTCACTAATCTATCTCATGCTTTAAAATGATACATGCCGTTTGTCCAAACCCCTTTTAATCGAAAACTGGCACATCACACTGTTATGATGGTTACAGAATTAATTACAAATATTTCTTAAGAATCTATTTAGGTGATATTATAAACAATAAATGTCTTGGCCTTAATGGGTGATGTCGCTATAAAATTTAAGCGAAAATATGAAACAGGGGTTGCTGTCTAATTTAATAAAGTTACAGCCAATAAACTGTTGGTTATTTTCTTATTAAATTTTAAAGAGAAGACGATGTTGTGATCCTGGTAATAAATAATGGCTTATATAATACGACATTCATTTTAATAAAATACATTTATTCATAGTCGCACCTTATGGTAATATCAAGCAACATATCAATAGCTACTACTTAGCTAGAGAATTATTTTCGTAAAGTAGGTAAACCATACCAAAGGCCGTAAGTAGGCCTCAGTCTTCAATACAGACTTTATTGGAAACTGTGTTCGCGACTTTGTTGTGCCAGTCGATATTAGCTTAGTTCGTAAGACATCAAATTTTTTTTTTCCATTAGAGCAGTATCTTCCTCAAATAAAAACAAATCTTGCCGATCTTCATTTCTGATGATCAAAAAATATCAACTTTTAAATTATAATAGTTTTTACATACCGGTCTACATGAACTGACTTACCAGAAATATTAAGATATTAACTACTAGCTAACTCGCGCGCGGCTCCATCTGCGTGTATGTTAACTATCGCCACTTAGTACGAGCAGCCCTTAGTTCAAAAAAGACTAGCGGCCGGTTTCTGAAAGGCTGATCAACGCTAAAATTAACTAATCGGCTGTTAAATCTCTTGTCAAATAGTAATTGGGTTGCTAGAAGCATGGTTAAATAGTTTAATTTGATCATCGTGTCAGTTAACATAGCTGTCTAATTTGACTCGAGAATCGTATGTCAACCGTCATTTTGGGTTTCTGAAAAGCTTGTCAAGGCGTGATCATAGATTATACTCGTGTCAAAAGTTTTGTCAACTAATCGGTCCTTATCGGTGAATTAACTTATGAATACAAATTGTTTTTCTACGTGAATCTACATTTTCTCTTCAAATCTACATTATTAAGGTATGTCATTAACATGTTTGCTTATTTGCAATAATTACCTACACGATTTTAGTTGTAAAAATTGTATATTTCGGACATCTTGCTAAAGCTTATTATTGTTTCTTGTTTTATATTAAATACGGGATACGGGATACGGAAAATATAAACTTGAGAATATAGGTAGGTAAATTTAAAACTTGAACTTCAGAGTTGTTAGAAAATATATACTTGAGAATATAGGTAAACTTAGGTAAACTTGAACTTGAGAGTTGTTATTTGAAATTCGCACTCCGAGTATTTTGTCAGCAATGACAGTCCGTAATTTTTTTTTCCGCTTTGGAACCAGGCATATTGTCATTTTCGACTGATAAGAATGAACTAATGAACAACAATGAGCAGTGTGGCCACAATATAAAACAAACCGCATGTCAAATCAAAATAATCATAGATTAGTTAATTTTGGTCTGATCAACGTTCTAGAAACTCAAACTGATTTGACATCTATGTTTAATTAACAGCAGTGTTAGTTGATCAATGATTTGACAGCCCTTTCAGAAACCGGCCGTAAGTGGCGATAGTCAACATCCACCACACATTTGTTTTTATTTTATTTCTTTATGAGTTTGTTTTTCGTGATCAGGTACAGAACCCTAAAAAAAAAAATTCTCTTTGTACTTGAGCAAAAAGAAACAAAGGATATAATATATTATTACTCCATGTTGACAAAGGCACTTTTAGTTCCTGTTGCCATGATAACAAATTATAAGTGGCGTTAGGGCTTTCTAAAAAAAACAAATTTTCTTAAAATATTATTTTATTTCGTGAGTTAACTATTTTATCCATATTTTCTCACCGCATAAACCTTCGCTGGACTTCCACGAATACTTCATGACTAAAATTAGCAAAATCGGTTCAGCCGTTCTCGACTTCAAGCAAAACTAACATAATTGCAACTCATTTTTATTTATATAGATTAGTCTTTTCATAGTATCTCAAAAACTTTAATAAATTTTAAGATTATTTGTTACTTGTAGGTAAGTAGGTAAACCAATATGAATGATCGCCGATTCATATGGAGTGCACTGGTTGAAATATCCTCCTCATTTCATAACTTCTTTAAGTAGTAGTAGTATGCACTGATTACGATTAGTAGTATTATTAGTAGTAGTTACGATGATTAGTAGTAGTATGAAACTATAATCATAAAGTTAAATAAGTTTACATAGAATTATCAGTAACAAACTTCAAAAATACCTAAAAGAATAATCTAGACATTACTTTTAAGTTGTTTATTCATGTAGGTTACAAAATTATCTTAAGTAATAAAACTTTTAAGTTAGGTAGGTATATTTATCTAAACGGTTTTAAATCACTGAAAATTCTGCTTACAGTATGCAACCAGTTCGCACGTGGAGTATTTGCAATGCTTGGTGCGGTAACACCGGAATCTTTCGACACCCTTCATTCGTATACTAACACATTCCAAATGCCATTCGTCACCCCATGGTTCCCGGAGAAGGTATGTATATAACTTTAATCTTTTCTTACTTCGTTCACTTGTCAAGTTTGAGCCCTAAAGATTTCGATTAATATTGGTTGGTTTTCTACCAAGGTTTTTTTACAATCATGAACTTAAAAACCTACGGACAGAACTCGTTGAATACGAGGCTGTGTCACAAAAATAGCGGCGGCTAACCATGTGTGAGTGCATATTGGGTTGCAATGTGTTACTCAAATTTGGTCGAAATGTGATTCCTGAATATATTTATTTTCTTGCTGTCACTTCGGTTTTTACACAATTTCACTTCACAAGACATGCTTTATTTGTTTTTTATTTTGTTTTTTTTTCGCTACCTACTTAAACGGGCTGATTCGAATTACGTTTGCCGCGTAGTTACTGAGTAGTATGTATAAGTATAATTCATCTCTTCTCCTTTTTAGGGTTCAAAAGGAAACTGTCCGATAGGAACCTTAAGTTTGTCCTTCAATACCGTTGTGTACAAAATTTCAAGAGCGTGAGTTCGATTCGCTCAAAAAGTATTTGATGCACACAACTGTCTAAATAATAGTTCTTTTGGCAGGTCATTCCGCCATCTTCCGGTTTAATTGATTACGCAGTGAGCATGCGACCAGATTATCATAAAGCAATCGTGGACACCATTCTATTCTATGGATGGAAGGAAATCATCTATATGTACGATTCACATGATGGTAAGTACCTAGTTCATAATTTTAGACATAATGCTGTAGAGGAATATATTTTTTTGTGCAGAAAATGAAGATGTTTTGTGGAATGGCCGTATCTTATATCATAACCAGTATATTTTTGAAGTTCTCGTCTAGTTTCTTTCATTTTTAAACCCTACTCGATAAATTTGAGTGAAAAAAATTTTGGATAACATTTATATTTTAATTAAGGTTTTAATTAATTAATTTTTTATTAAGGTTTTTGTTCACATTTTATGTACCCTATGACACTCGGGAGATGCGTAACTTTCATTTGAGACCCCATTCATCTAAATCCGTCGAGCCGTTAGACCTCTGGAGAACACTTCAATGAACTACATTTAAAAATTAACCCTCATTTAGGACACAAATTCCTTGCGACAAGAAAACTGACAAGGCATCTGTGCTATTTTTTCGGATTATTTCTTTAATATCAGTGAATGTTAAGATAAAAGGAAACAAAGAGAGGGGTCAGCATCACAAACTCGAGGTTTATTATCCTCTCTATCGTTTTGCTTTACAAGAGAAAATGGTGGTCTTATAAGTCGTAAATTGTACCGCTCACCAGGGATTACGACGGAGCTGACTCTACCGATAATAAAATGTTGACTCGAAAGAGTTTGCGGTGAAAATGTTGGTCGGAGCTAATTGCAGCCAGTCTCTTCAATGGAGCGCCTATACCTGATGAAAATGCGCTATCTAAAAGAAGTTATATAAAGTGGATTTGACGCATACCGTTCCATTCGCATTTCATCACGAATTCAAAAATGGTCCCATTCGCAAAATGGTCACACTCAGATAAAAGTATCATTTATCTGATTATTGTTTAAACTTGAAAATAAAAACTATATAGCTTTAAATAATTATGTACCTATATTTTTTCAAAACCAATATTATTCTTACACAATCAACAATAAGTAATCCTGTTTATTATAAAAAGATGATACTTACATACTATTCTTCTTCTTCTTCAACCTAGCGTTAATCCTAGTCGTATCCAAAACTTTCACCTTGGAGTCTGGGGTCAGCTTTACGTCGATATTTTCCGTGAAACGAATGCCGTCTTACCTTCACACCCCAATGATGACATTAGGCGATATCGAAGCATTGCAGCTAGACCGTTGTTGTTGGACTTTTACACTCCAACTACCCGTAACGACTGCCATAGATGTTTGTTTATATACATTATACATATTAGGTACCTATTATTATATTAATACTGGCTGACCCAACAGGCGTTATCCTGTCTTAATGTGCTAACAACGAATAGTGAGTTCAAATTGTTCAAAAATTGTTCAAACTGTTGAAAGAATAAATAAAAGTATAGCTCAAGATGTGTCACATGCTGATCAAATTGAAGATGAATTGGAAATTGAAGAACTAGGAGCGCATTTTTCTGACTTTAGCATCCAAGCGATAGGTACATATTGCTGGTTACATTGCCCGAATATTGATTAAAATAATAAAATGTGACGTTTGCGTCAGTGCATTAGTGAAACATCATTTTTAACCCTTTCACAATTTCATTATCGCTAAAGATCAAGGTGGGTTGATATATCCTTCACCAGATATTGTGAAAATCTGTCAAGTAGCGGAAACTTGTTTAAAAAGTGTTGAAATTGAAGGTTTTCGCAAGGAAATGGCGATAAACCTAATAATGAGAAAGTTTGTTGGAACTCTTTTGTTCCAAGATATTGCATCACATCAATTCGGTGAATTTCCAGCATCCAATCATTTGACCGATTTAATGAAGACAGTTGTCTAAAAATAAATAAATGTTCGCATAAATCACTTGCTGAAAGTAAAACTCAAACCTTCCAGGCGCCAGTTTTTGAATAAGTACCTATATACTATTCCAAGGACAATAATCTCAAAACTCATCATATTATATCATCTATATCTATTATCTATATCTATTCTATATTATCTATATACTAACTGCGAGATTATGCACAATTATTCCATTAGTACCAGCCAACCAAATTCCAGAAACCTGGTGAAATATACTTGATTCAGCACCTGACACACAAATAATGCAATTTCAACATTGTTATGAAAATCAATGGTATCCTATTATCACCAACAACGTTAAGTTGCACAGGTCAAAGGTATAGGACCACAAACACGTTTGACGGCTGGCACTGCCGACTTAGTATTTTGATAGAAAAAACTTTTTTCGGCGGTTCGGACTTTTTTTTAAAAAGTCCGAACTTGTATTTATTGATTTACAAACTGACAAAGGAAGCAAGATATTGGGATATTATTCAAATAAAATTTCCCGATAATGGCACCGCACCTAATGGGAACAGCCCTCTGTAGCAGAAGGACAGATACGCAAAATCCCGGAATAGCAAAATCCCAGATTAGCAGAAGGACGGATTAGCATAAAGGCAGATAATGTACTGTCGTGTACATTATAATACAAACCATAATTTAATTTTTTTTTATATGATGATGGTGTGGATGAAAGAATTATAATTTTTGGAACTACTGGCTAAGCAACTTTTAATGAAAGGTAACACCGACACCCTTTTATCAGCTGTATACCTTACACGTAGACATTACCAATAATAACGAAGATACTGTCAGCTTTGTACCCCTTCTTTACATTCTGTTACCAAACAAATCAGAAACTACGTATAGAAGACTTTTTTTAATACTCAGAGACCAATTTAAAATGAAAATCACGGTCTACAAATGCGATTTCGAATTGGCAACCATAAATGCTGTCAAATTTGTTTATCCACACGTGACTATCAAGGGTTGCTATTATCACTTTGTTAAGAATGTCTGGAAGATGGCTAAAAAAATTGGGTTAACTGTAGTTGAAGGTGGGCACAAAATAATAACTTTATGCACACAATTACCTCTATTGCCAGCAATTCTGATTCCGGAAGCCTAAATTTCTATATTTGATTTGTGTCCCGAAAAACTAGAATTTTTCGAATTTCAAAAGTACTTCAATAACCAATGGATCCTCAAAATCACAAAGGACATTCTTAGCTGTTACAACGAAAAATTTAGGACAACGAATGGTGTTGAGGGATGGCACCGGAGGATTAATACAAAAATACCTACGAATCCTTCACTCTTCCTATTTGTACAGCTATTAAAGAAAGAAGCATATTTCCAAGATCTGAAGTTGACCGGCAATAGCATACCACAAAAACGTTCTTCTCTTATTACAATGAAAGATAAAAAAATTGATCAAGCTATCACGAGCTTTTTGAATAATAAAAATTCTGCAATGGAATGTTTGATACGTTTGGCCAAAGTTAATAAAATAAATTAAATAACTTTTAAAATTTATTTTATCTTTAATAAAACGAATTAAATAACTTTTAAAATTTATTTTGACTTCAGTGTGTATCTATACTTCTGCCTTTATGCTAATCTGTCCTTCTGCTAATCTGGGATTTTGCTATTCCGGGATTTTGCGTATCTGTCCTTCTGCTACAGAGGGATGTAATATTGGATAAAATATCGTCATCAGATAGATCTGTAGGAATACCACGTACAATGCCCATGCGTGTAGTGTGGAAAGATGGAATAAAGGCAACTAAACTACTTGATTTTAAGCTTTTACTATTAATAAAATCATTAGCATGCTGGAAATTCGAGAATGCTAATGAAACCCTATTTCTACCAATCCTTTTAATGCTGCCATTTGCAATGCTGGGTTGATTGTTCAATTTGAGAAAGTTGCCCAATGTAATAAAGGGTGTAATGTGGTGCCATCATTTTGGTGAAGATGTCTTTTTTTGTATGTGTACAATATAGGGAGCAGAATCATGTTTTTCATAAAATTTCCTCCCAACACCAACTATCAGCCGTGGCTGTTGAGATTGGCTACAAGAGGTGTCCATAATTTGTGTAGTGTGTGTATTTTCAGATATTTTTGTACAAATACAAACATTTCCCAAGTCAGAATTGCTAGTTATTTTTTCTACGTTTATTGCACAACTTGCATAGCTCAGTAATTTTTAAACGCTTACGGCTTCTAGATGTAGATGAAGCATCTGAATCCAAACCGGATTCGTGAAATTCGGAAATGGTGATATAAGCGCCCACACCCTGAGGGATTGATTCCCCTGGGTCAGGGGGCTCGTTCATGTTATGCCTATGTATGAAGACTAAAACTACTTACCTAAATGAATATATTATATACAAACTTATATATATATATATATACTACAAAAGAATATTTAAAATATATTACAACACCTAACTGATCACTAATATTATTAACATAAAAATTGAAATTCAAAATAGCTTCCCGCTACAGAGACGTTTCCCACGCTTTTTTCAACAACATGAATTACCAAAACTCCATATTAAACTTTTGACAGCTAAATATTGAAACAACTGACATGACAGTTAAGTAGGTACGCCATGAGGTTACATAAGAAAAGTGTTATTGTCAAAAGCACTAAGAAGGTTGAATTAGAAAAGTTGATATTATGGTCGTTAAGTTTTCTTAAATTTTCTAATGTCCCGCGCAACTTTCTTAACTTTTTCTTTCATAAGAACTTTCTCCTGACAATAACAAACACAATAAAAAAAGAATTAGTGAAATTGGTCCAGCCGTCCACGCGTGATGCCGTGACCAAGGGAAATAGGGATTCATTTTTATTTATATAGATACTAGCTGACCCGGCCACGCGTTGCTGTGGCTTAAGTTTTTGTTATATTACATTATAGTAAACAATCTAAGAGGAACAATAAGAGAACATCAGTCACGGAGTCCACTATGCTTTTTCACACAGATGGTATTTGTAAAAAAATATGGTGATCTCCTTATTTGACTTTCTACTACTATAACCCTTTAGTACAATGAAATTATTTACGAACAAAGACGAAAATGTTGATGTTGGTATACAAATTCACTGGATTGAGATTTGAAGGGGAAGTACGTTGAACACAATTAATTAAAATGTTCTTACACTTGATATTAAGCAGAAATCAATAGGTACAAAATAAAAATTTATCAGATTTATTATTTCCATTTAATTTTATAACAAATATAAGTATATTACAGTATAATACAGTAAATAACATGTGACGCTTAAACTCATGAATGAGGTAGGCAAGGCAGACAGTCTAAAACTTTTAAACATTAATATCTATTTTTTTGAATAAAATTATAATTCAATAAAATTATACAGGCACCGAGTCGTCACGCGCTCTTCACAATCGCCCATAAAATAAATTTGAAGAAATTTCGGATTGTTATCAGGCATTTGCATCAGTGATCCGATTTTATGGTACACCTGGCCTTGAATTTTGAATGTAGTTTCAAAATTACGTCCATCGGATGCACGATCGCAAATTTTAGTTGCCCCAAATGACGTCATTTGGAAGCAAGATTTTTTATAATTATGTGATAATACTGACATGTACATATTTAAATTATAGAGTTTAAATAATAATTTCAATAAGAATTGAAATACTAATTTAATCGTTTAAATATAAGAAAAAAATCTGAAAAACTAGTTATCATAGCACATTGAAATAATAAGTGCTAAATATTTTTTAATAGAGGTTAAATAAAAACAATAAAAAAAATATTTGTACAACTATTGAAAAAGGGTAGGAAATTGTGTATCATTTTTGCATTGACATTTTAATTAAATTTTATAATTATGTGATAATACTTACATACATATACCTACTTATTCGAATTAAATTATAAAGTTTTGATCAATGAAGCACAAATAAGTAAAAAACAGGATTAATTTCACTGTATTATCTTCATTATAATATGAATGCAATTTACACTTCAGTCTAAGTAACACGTGGCCGGCTATGCTAACACCAAAAATTTAAAAAGTGGAAATAATTGAATTATACGGTTTTTCGTTCACTACAAAATAAATTTAATTAATTTTATAGCGTCAACAACACGTGGTAATTATGCTGTTAAAATGTAGCTTATATGACACGTTCGTAGATTTACCATAGCAGCGCCATCTATTGATTACTTACTCAACCCAGTCGAAAGGTATCGACATCTGTTAGAATCATTTGGAGCTAACAGATAATTGTGACTGTCAAATAATAACAGACAAATAATTACTAATAAATTAAAATTGCGACTATAATTTGAGATTTGAACTATCCTATCTCTCAAGTTGGATCGAACTGCGAATGCGGTGTGCGAATTTTATTATAATCGGTTAAATGGTTTAGGAGTCCATTGAGGACAAACATTGTGACACGAGATTTATATATATTGCGACTATAATTTGAGATTTAAACTATCCTATCTCTCAAGTTGGATCGCACTGCACATGGTGTGCGAATTTTATTATAATCGTACACGGACATCTTTCCGTTGTAGTCCGGTGTAACCGTCCAGTAGGAAGGTTACACCCAATCAGTGCCCGTAGCCAAGTGGAAAAGTCTAAATCGCTATCGAATCGAATCGAATAGAATAGATTAGGTCGACCAATCACACTCCAGCTCGTGATTCCGCCGCGGCGCGCGCATCGTACGCCGGCGACGAGCTTGGATGTGATTGGTCGACCTAACCGTTTCTATTCGATAGCGATTTACGCTACGGAATACACTGACATTTGTCTACGGGCCCTGGTGTAACCTACTAACCAGTGGGAAGGCTACACCGAATCGGGTGTAACCTTCCCACTGGTGGAAATGTTTGGTAGGAAGGTTACACCTAATTAGCCTTCCTACTGGTTGGTAGGTTATATCTGATTGGGTGTAAGCTTCCTACTGGTTGGTAGATTACACCTGACTGGGAGTAACCTTCCCACTGGTGGAAATGCTTGGTAGTAAGGTTGGTCCGAGAGGTATAAAGTATCATGATATTTCATTTTTTTAGATTCACAAACAACGTATCTCTTAGACAAATAACAAGTCTGACCCCAGTTAACTCTATACATACTCGGAAGCTAGGAGGTAATAAATAATATTTATAGTATGGGAGCCAAGCACCTCATTCGGAACCGCCCTACCTCCAAGTTTTGAGACATATAAGCAACGAGCTAACAACTAAACATATATTACGAAACGATCAACTTTTATCCAGGGAAAATTTTCCTCTTGAAGAATTTTCATTTTATCGCCACTGAAACTGCAGAATATTCACATTCATGTCGTGCACATAATGCTATAATAATATAGCCATCCAGTTGAGGTTGGTGTTACGTGTATTTTATTACAAGTGGAAGGAATAATACAGTATTTTTTTATCTGTATGTATGATAAGAATGTGAATATTTTATAGTAAGTATATTATATATGATGGAGCTTTTTAGTAAAGCTATAATCCCCATGCCATTTACCAAAACATTTTTTTTTAAATATCATAGTCAAAATATAAAAAAAACACAGTAGTTAATCTAAATATTATTCGATTACTAGAACGCATTTATAGAGTTTTATAAGTTTTACATAGGTTGTTAGGATTGTGGCTAGAGGAATCCAAAGGTGCACTTAATAGTATTACCTAACATTTCTTTCTCATTGCACCGGTTTGCGCCAAAGCTCTACTCACAGATACTTACTACTATACTTTACTTTAAGTACAACTACAGAATAAACACTAACATGGATATTATAGCTAAAACTGTTTAATATACTTTGATTTATACAGTATAATATTGAAGTTGTTTAAAACTTCAAGGTCTTCATTTGGCATTGAGCTTCCAACTTTGGGTTTCTAAGGGACTGTTTCGAGGTTGACTCTAAATTCTGATTTAGAGTGATATAAAGGTAAAATTTAGTAGGTTTACATAATATTAAGTTACTTGAGAAGAAATTCTCAGCATGCCGGCAATATAGATTTAAAAAAATTGCTTAGTATCATCATCAAAATTATATGCTTGCCAAACCATGCTGCTATGTTTTGAGATTTTTGTACTAGTGGTAGTGAAAATTTTGTAAACGTAACTATCGTAATATTGCAATATGAGCTTCGAAGGAGACAGTGATTGATTGTTTATAAGTAACAGGTACTAACTACTGCCTCCCTTTAAGGGTATCCTAGCCCTCAAATACCTTGGTAGAAGTGGTAAATTCGCTGTTAACCTTGCAACTTCTTTGCATGCCGTTATTTTGGTCAAATTGCAAACCTTGGCGTATTTCCAGATTGCTCTATTAAAATGGTAATAGCATCCCAGTACCTCAGAACCATTGAAAACAGATTCAAAGGTCTTTATTGAAGCAAGCTCAAAATCATATTTATTATCTAATCATTTTCTAAGTGGACAGTGATAGGTTTTATTCCATAAAACTACCTTTATTTGCTGAGCCTGAGTTATATTGTATTCGTTTTTGCCATTTTGGTACGGAACCCTAAAAAGATTCCTTATTAAACTCTCAATGGTGTTATCCTGACCCTCACACCAGACAGTGCAGTGAGTGTGACAAGTGGAAAAAGCAGTGTTAAGAATAGTAGGGTGTAGCACGTATTAATAATCAGTTTATCATTACGAAAAGGCCCACGGGTAGTTGTTTTACCCGTTTTGCACCCTGGGCCCTTTGCTATGTAGTTATTTTGCACCTTGGACCTTTTGCTATGTAGTCATTTTGCACCTTGGACCTTTTGCTATGTAAACATTCTGCAACCTAGACATTTTGCAAAGTAGGTATTTTACAACCAAGTCAATATGAGTCGAATCCGTAAATAATAATTTTATGCAAGGGCAAAAGCTTTATTCGCAAGTAGTAAACAGGGGAAGAATAAGCATGATAAAAGCTTTTGAAATCCGCACAACCCTGGCATATGAGCTGCAAAGTGCATCACTAAAAGACCTTTAACCAAAGCCAGACGAGACCACTTACAATCTTTCTATGATAAGTTGAAATTGTCTGAATGTATTAAGAAGTGATAAACCATGAAAATAATAATAATAATCACATCTAAATCAATCGATAATAATAATAATAACTTAGAGTGCAAGTGAACCGTCGTCGCGTTGGCGTCCGAGTACTCGGCTAAGTGAATTGCATAGTCGAGTTCCATAGCAGTGCCATATCGGCAAGAGGGAATAAGAAATGATTGAAAGCAACAGTAAGCCTTATTTGACAAAATAAAATATTTTCGCGTTACATTTTGTCTGTATCGTAGACTGTATAGAGCTTGGATAATGGAATGTCATGAACAAATCAAACGAGGCAACAAAATGCAAGGCAGTTTTTATTTGTTACCTAGTCAAAATAAGAAAAGTAATAATAAATTATATATGTGCTAATAACAATTTATCATCTGCTGACGGTGAAGGAAAAGCATCGTGAGGAAACCCTCATGTCCTAGAAGAAATTCTAAGGACATGTCCGATCCACCAACCCGCATTAGGCTAGTGTGTGTGGATTAGGGTCTAAGCCCTCTCAGCTCTCTCGTTAGAGGAGAGGAGACCCGTGCCTAGCAGTGAGACGTAAATGGGTTGCTATCAAACAGACACTTTAGAGTTCTTACTAAATAGGAGGCATTATCCACATGAACCTATTTCCAGTATAAAAGTAGTTCAAGCGCTATTCCAGAATGTAATCTAATTGCTAAGTTTCATCTAGATCCATTCATGCGATTTTGTCTGAAAGAGTAAAATAACATACATCCATCTACAGATACTTTCACATTTAGAATATTTGTAGATTGAACTTTCCAGCGCTTCTGTACCTATAATTTCTCGGTAGCAAGCGAGTAATATTTTGCCGAGCCGTGCACTCCTTAGCGGTGTAATATCAAAATGTGAATTTATGACAAATAACAGAGAAATTGATATTTATGCACAGGCATAAATTGTAGCGAGGAAAAGAAACCTTCACTTGACTTTGGAGTCTCGAATAAATAAAGACGGTGTAGTTTATGTCGCTTACTTAAACTGAGCCTACTTTAGTCTTTTAATTAAATTTATTTCAAAATATTTAATTAAAGGTGAGGTTTACCCGTCAAGTTGATTTAAGTTTATAATTGATAGGTGCTTGCAAATAAAGTGAAGTGATTTATAACACACTGACCTAGAAGAAACCTATTCACTTGAGACTTGAAGATTCCTAGGTTATAATTTTTCCGAAACTGACTCGACTCGACTCGACTGACAGACAAGTACCTACCTATTTCACTTCTAACTTACGCACAATGAACCATTATTATTTATTGGTAAAGCGTTTTTTGCGAACGGGTGGGATGTCCATCATTGTGAATCGCTGTACGTCTGGTCGTTCGTTGATGGGAAGGTGTTGGAGCCTAGGATACTGCTTGATTGAGTTTCTGATCCCTACCGACAAAACGTCTGAATTTTGAAACATTTATGTACAGACTGCTTCTGGAACCCCGATTGAACCACAGGGTCTAGAAATGACGTTGATGTTAAGACAAAATTCGGACTGCTGACACAGGGGCTATGCAAAATACAGACCGCCTTCAAGGACAAATTTAAACGCTCAACTAGATCGGTCTCACACTGACTCAGATTTCTTAATTTTTAGCATAATTGCATAAATTTTCAGTTCGCACACTATATTCATATTTCATACCTAAAATCAGTCGCATTATTCTTTTTTTAAATAGCATAAATGAAATACTGGAACTATGTTTATTAAATCGGATTGCTTGAATTCGTTGCTTCCGTATTTGGAGTAACGAAGTTATTGCAGAGCAGTTCGATGGGCCATCGTCAACCGCAGTTGATGTTAACGTTAGCTTTTAATGGATTTTACCAATCACGCGTTTTGCCTTTATGAGGGTGGCTTATTCAATACCGCTCATCGAAGGATAAAGAGCACATTTTAATAAGATCAACAACATGATTTGAAATTTAAATTTCATTACAAACCATTACATAGTTATATTATCCACAGGCTTGCACGTATAGGAACAAATCAAATATAGAAAACAGACAATCGGTTGGGTAGTAGCTGAGATCAAAATTACTTAAATGAGATCCATTCAATACCCTTTAGGATATAGAACCCTAATTATCTAATGACATTTTCCATTAAATACTATCTGTCGAACGCCATTGTTTTTACGTCATTGGGATTTGTAATTAATTCTACCAGTCATGAGTCTGATAAAACATTATTTACTTTGAGTTATTAAGGTCACAACCGGGGGCCCCAAGGCGCTTCTAGGGTTCGCATCTACTCGAGGGCTATTGAAGAAGTTGTATTAATTTGAACTCATAAACATTAATGAATATTAATGGCGTTTACTGTTCGCATGGAAAATGAACTTAAACTAAATTTTCACGAACAAAGTTGGAAAAACAAGTAGCAACTTTTAATCATTAAGTGATGAACGTTGGTTTAGGCGTCCTCAACTGATTGATGTAATGAACTCGATAACGAACTTATGCCATACCACTCGAACCTCTCCTTTTTCTGCATTTAGTTTTTCCTTGCTACCTTTTTTGAGTCGTTAGTCCATTAGACTGAAGGGTGCTCACCTTCCATTTGTCGCTTCGCATTCGCCACTCCAGAGACCTCACCACAAACTCTTAAAGCAGCATTATTTCAATATTACTTAATTTTTATAGTGTGAATCGGACCATCGACGTCGACGGATACTTGTGTTATGTAGTCTAGCTCTCTCTTACTTTTATGGTATGTTATGGATATACTTATTTCATTTAATTTGTTAATAGATTTACAGGACACAGAACACTTATATAATAACGAACGACGTTTGACCGAGTCTAATTCGCACTATGAAAGTTAAGTAACATTGAAATAATACTGCTTTAAGAGTTTCTGTTAAGGCCCCTAGACTCGTTTACTGCAGCGGCCCTGGATATAATATTTTTGATTTGGTTTGTCAAGTTTACACCAATGCTCAATGACCACATCTCAAAATGACCACATCTCAACATGACTACATCTCAAGATAACCACTTCTCAAAACTAAATCTCCTGGTTAACTTTGTACGGAAGGCAAGACGTGATCCCACAATCCTACTTCACCTACCATAGTTATTATGAAAAAAAGTGAAATTTTGTGAAGATGTTTGGATGTTTATTTTATCTCAAATATTAATGTCTCTTTATTGCCTGTTATGCTCTCATATCCTAACTAAAATGAGGAGAACAAACAGTGGTAGGTACTTCTCACACTCTAAACATAAAAAAATAACTTATAAAATAAACAAAAATAATATTTAAACAGACATTTATAAATATTTATACTTTTTTTAAGAAGCAACCCCTATAATTGTGTAAAGTGGTAATTGTTGAGAAGTGATCATTTTGAAATAATGGTCATTATGAGATGTGGTCATTTTGAAACGTAGTTTTTTTTGGAAATGGGCCTAAGAACAGTTGTTCTGAGATGTAGACATTTTGAGAAGTAGTCATTTTGAGTTAAGCAGAAATATTTTTTTGAATAATGGTCCCGAAGATTACTTACTACACACTTACAAAATTCCAAGTAGGTATGAGAGTTATTATCAATTGGTATTGAAAATAAAATTAAATATTCGGTAGATAAAAGTAAGAGCGCTGCAACTAAATGTATGCAGTAAAGTTACTTTAAGTGAAAGAGGCTACATAATGGGGTAATTTAATATTTAATTGGAACGTCTTCAAGTTGCCACGATAACTTTTAAGCGTGTTCTCAGTCACAAACTAAGACAGTGCTCCATCCAGCAAGCAATTCCTTTGCCGTTTGATGTCTTTATTAAGTGAATCATGAACTTTACTTGATGAAATTAAAACAGAATTCGTATTATTTCTCGCTTGTCATCGATCCTCACTCAGCATTTTATTAATTATTATTATCCAAGTTTTCAGAACTTCTATTGTGTCGAAGAAAGTTAGTTGTGAAATTTATTCACGATTCTGATCTTAAAACTTTGACGACCCCAAGGTGACTTTATGCTGGTTGCGCTATTATTATTTTATTTGTGACTTTTCTGAGAGTATTCTTTATTTAAATATAAATAAATAAATATTTCTTTCTCAGATTTGAATAGGTATATCAAGCGCATCACAATGGAGGTCTGAGGGTGATAAACACGGTAGCGCGCGTAAGTGCATAAGTAAGAGAGAAATGCCTTTTGGGCTACCTTAAACCTCGGCGCTAGAAGACCCGAAACAGCGTGCGGTTTTAGTTGGTTCAATTCCGACATAAATTGATTTGTTTTGATTTGGGGCAGCCCATTATTTATCAATACAATCTGCGTAAAATCAAATTGCACCCCTTACCTATAACACTTACGAAAATCTGTCGCACTGCGATACACATTAAAATGTGTATTTACAATGTTTAAGTTTCATGAGCTCACCTAAGTGTTAAATATGGCAAACTAGTTCTAGTAAATATCACTATGTATTCTGTTTGATTACAAGTTCAGTTCTCCACTCTTGTGAATACTGTTATATTCTCGACTTCAAATACCCATCAATATTTAACACATTAAAGGGACAATTTTTATTTTCTTGGAGATAATGATTTTTGGAGTTCGGTTCACCCTTTCCGTTTCCTTCTTTGAGAGTAATGGGCTTTTCAAATAAGGAAAGAGGGTTCAATATTAAATACATTACCCAGTGTCTTAGTTTTTTATTTTTGTCTTAAAAATGAAATGTAATGTTACTTGAACACACAGTTACATAATATTTTTTTCATTAATTGTATCCCAGCATCATTATGCTGTTATAACAGTTATAGAGTTGTACACGCATGATCAGTGTACATAGAAAACAATTAATAATAACTTAATTATTATTAATTTGATTTTCTATGTAATGTACACTGTAATTTATTTATTTCTATAAAAATAGTACAAAATTCTGCTTAATAATTATATTGTATTAATCAATACAATATAATTATGCCAAGATCGTAGCAAGTGGACAAATGTTGTCTCTGCCTACCCCAATGGGGAAAAGGCGTGATGTATGTATGTATAAAACAGTACAGTATTAATTATGGCCCTCGTAGGATACCAGCGTCACGAGTGAAAAATTGCTAGTACCTAATGATTAGGAATTATAAGCATTTCGGTACATATAGTATCTACGCTAGTGGTACATCAAAAATATTGTCAATTTTGGTTAGATACCAACAAAGATATTGGTAGGTATCATCAATCAATCATTTGATAGCAACCCATTTATGTCCCACTGCTGGGCACGAGTCTCCTCTTCTCTAATGAGAGAGCTGAGAGGGTTTAGATCTTAATCTACACACGCTGGCCTAATGCGGGTTGGTGGATCGGACATGTCTTTAGAAATGTCCTTCTAGGACATGTGGGTTTACTCACGATTTTTTTTTTCACCGATTCAACGATTTCGACGAACGACGACCGCGTCCTTATCCATTCAGCTATATACTATCGCTTATGAATCATTCAGTATCTTTGAAATAGTAACAATAGAACCAAAACATTTCATCAAACAAAATTGGTGTAAATGACGAATAGAATCCGTGGATTGAACGTAGTGGGAGAGTGTTAAAAGGTTTTGTTTCACTGATATCGACTCGGAAATGCAATGATATTAATAACTAGCTTCCGTCCGCGGCTTCGCCCGCGTGGAAGTCAGTATCACCACCAAGTCCACTCCACTGGTCTCACTCGTCTAATCAAAACCTTTCTAATAAAACAAACCGCATCAAAATCCGTTTAGTACTTTTTACGTCCATCGCTAATAGACCGATAATCCTATAAACTGTGAAACCCCAGTTTATACTAAATAAACTAGATGGCACCAGTGAATGATGTTAGCGAACGAACAAACTAGCAAGTCACTGAGTAGCTGCTTAAGCTATTAAATAAACTGAACTACCCACGTAGTTCATTTAATAATTCAGTTCACCCTCTAAGATTAAAACATTAAGTTAAACTATAAAAATATAGTAATATTCTATTTCAACGCATTAGTCATGTGCAATGTTAGCCAATTGATGTGTCTATACGATATACCTATATTGTGAAACTAAAGTTTCGAGTTCGAACCCTGCCGAGAGCATTGTGTTTTTGTAATTATAATTATGTTGATTAATTTGTGTTTGTATAAATGAATGTAATGAAAATATTAATAATTATACAAAAAGAAGTGAAAATGATGTTTCGTAATAATAAACTACCTACTTTGATAGTTTTTTTTACATTTGAAAAGTACCGCGGCGCCAACTAGTGCGATATTTATGAACCATTTTACTTCGTCAACAGATGGCATTGAATACCGACGCAAACGATTTAGTATTTGCAATGTCCATGCAATTTTGCAGCCCATAGTACATTCCGTGGATGTATTGTGTAACACAGAAATACATTGTCAATAAGCTAGGTAGGTACAGTCAAGTGCATTAATATGTTTCTTGAAAACCATTACAATAACATATATTTATGTAAAGGGTCACGAAATATCTGCCACTTTTCTCAGCGTTATTATGCCTTCGTTTTTGTTGCAAAAATATCTTAATAACTTAGCGAGCAATAATATAATCTACCGTCGAGTGCATAAATATGTTTCTTGAAAACCATTACAATAACATATATTTATGTAAAGGTTCACGAAATATGTGCCACTTTTCTCATCGTTATTATGCCTTCGTTTTTGTTGCAAAAATATCTTAATAACTTAGTGAGCAATAATATGTCCCTAAAAAGGTTTGTATTGTTAGATAATATGTCAATTAAAAAGAAAACTTAATATTTCCTTGCTTTTTTTGACACCATTGACAATCATTTAAATTTTGATTTTCTTTTCTATGGAACGTCGTCAATTATTTGTTGAAACAAAGTGAACTTCATGTAAATACTTCAAAAGTACTTAATACTGATAAGATTTCATTCTGAATAATAATTATATTTTAAGTGCAATTCATATTACTATCTCAAGTGTAGTATAAATAAATAATTTATAACATGTATCGCATCGATGAGCATACTAAACATCGTATAGTCGCGTTAAAAGAGGAGGGTGCTTCAATAGAACTACGTATGGTACTCCGAAATACCGCTCACCGAAAGGACGGTTTTCCGATAGCACTCTACTCCGACGGTTAGTTGAACGAAAAAATGATAGGCCGATAAACGTTTCACCGAAAATATTATTTATCGACGGTCGGTAGTCCGAATTAATGCTTCGCCGATGGAACGGTTCGCCGAAAACACTCTTTAACGACGATTGACTAAACGAAAGAATCTTTCGCCGATAGCACTCGTTGTAGGGGAATTCTTTTGCCAAATGGATTGTTTTTCTTTCAGCTTGACAACACCCTTAGGTCATGTTAAAAATACAGGTAATAATAAAACAAAACATGGAAGCGTGACAATAGAAACAAAAACTAAGTTTTTATTTAACAATAAGAAAATTAATCAAAAAGGCTTTATATTGTTTTTTACAATAAAGAATATGATTATGATTATTATGATTTCTCTATTGGAACTGTGACAATAGAAAAAAAACTGTGCGAACAAAGCAAAAAAGAAATAAAAGTAACATAACGTGATAAATTTTTAAAGTTATAGTAAATAGTGAGTTATTATAATTATTTGTACTTATAATTATTTTAATTCTTTATTGATATAAAAAAAATTATTTCTTATTTTTCAGGTATAGAATAGAAACGTGATAAATTTTTAAAGTTATAGTAAATAGTGAGTTATTATAATTATTTGTATCTACTTATAATTATTTTAATTCTTTATTGATATAAAAAAAAATTATTTCTTATTTTTCAGGTATAGAATAGAAACGTTGTGTTACTTTTATTTGTTTTTTGCTTTGTTCGCACAGTTTTTTTTTCTATTGTCACAGTTCCAATAGAGAAATCATAATCATAATCATATTCTTTATTGTAAAAAACAATATAAAGCCTTTTTGATTAATTTTCTTATTGTTAATTAAAAACTTAGTTTTTGTTTCTATTGTCACGCTTCCATGTTTTGTTTTATTATTACCTGTATTTTTAACATGACCTAAGGGTGTTGTCAAGCTGAAAGAAAAACAATCCATTTGGCAAAAGAATTCCCCTACAACGAGTGCTATCGGCGAAAGATTCTTTCGTTTAGGCAATCGTCGTTAAAGAGTGTTTTCGGCGAACCGTTCCATCGGCGAAGCATTAATTCGGACTACCGACCGTCGATAAATAATATTTTCGGTGAAACGTTTATCGGCCTATCATTTTTTCGTTCAACTAACCGTCGGAGTAGAGTGCTATCGGAAAACCGTCCTTTCGGTGAGCGGTATTTCGGAGTACCATACGTAAATCGCTTCAATACAAGACATATCTGATGAATTGGGTGTAACTCGAAAGACAGTAAAATTATGGATACGACGTTGGGAAGAAGAAGGAAGGTTAAATACTCATGTGTCCAATGGAAGACCAAGAAAGACTTCTACTGAACAGGATCGTCTTTTGATAGAAGATGTTCAATATCGCCGTTTTGTGACTACTTCAAAATATGCCATTGATCGTGGTGTATCAATACACACTATACGCCGTCGATTGCATAATGCTGGCATTCATTGTCGCATACCAGCTAAAAAACTGAAACTTACAGATAGGCACAAAAGATTACGATTGAATTTTGGTTGACACGAAGGTATTTGAATTTGAATTTTGATAATGTATGTTTTGTCGATGAAAAAGTATTTACAACAGCAAGTGATGGTCGGTTATATTTGTGGCGATTAAATAATACTCGCTATGATGAGAGAAACGTCATCCCTAATCGCAGAAGTGGGCGAATATCATTGGGGTACTGGGGCTGGATGTCGGCTAGTGGCCCTGGCGAATTGGTAGAAATAAGTGGTCGAATGAATGCCAGGAATTATAAAGAGATCCTTGAGGACGTTTTAGTTCCGACGGCTACAGCTGCTTTCGGTAATGAGCCAATATTCTTAATGCAAGATAATAGCTCTGTCCACAACTCGCATGTCGTACAATGCTGGATAGAGGAACAAGAAGGCTTGCACTTAATGAAGTTACCGCCGAATATCCTGACCTAAACCCTATAGAGAATCTATGGGGTTTAATGGTGCAGGCATGGGATCCAACAGCTGTAAGAAGTGTTGACAGCTTAAAAGACCATGTTAATTTCATATGGAATAGTTTTATAGGCAGAGATGTTTGTTTCAACATGGTAAGATCTATGAGAGAACGTTTGCAATCGGTGATTGATAATGAGGGAGGTTACACACGCTACCTACTGATAAGTGAACCTTTTTTATTTTTACTTAGAAATGAGGCATTTTGTTTTGTTATTCTTATTTAAAAGCTGTGTAATTATTTATTTGGCAATAAAAGAGTATTTCACTGTTATTTGTCTTTTTCTTTTTACATCAAAAGAAGCATTTTTAGTAATAGACCGTCAGCTCATGACAGATTTCGGGGCCCATTTTCTCATGCTAGCCTCGAAGAGGGTTGGAAGGTACGTCCATACAGAGTTGAATAAAGATAAATTCAAGTTCCGCTTCTGGGGTAAAAAAAATTGAGCGTACACCTTTGATTAATGTTAAGAAAAAAAAAATTTTCATGATATCTCCAGGAGCGGAACTTGAGGTAATTAACCATTTTAACTGAAAATGTTCCCGTGAATTTGAATTCCCGTTCCCATTTTCTGGGCCAAAAGAAGTAGTTCTAAGATCTACATCACTCCTACATGGTTAGGTACTTATAAACTTTTGGCTGTCTAACATTAAGACCTTTTTTTTAGAAACAATTCTTGTCTATATATTTTTAACCCTTTTTGCAATACATAATTGAAATAAAGGAGAACAGTCACACCCCATACAAAAAAAACCCAGGCCCGACAGAAACGAGACATATCTCATTTTATTTGGTATATTGTGCATTGTTAAATTACGTATATTTTATATTTGAAATCAATGGCTAACACCAAAAAATATTGCCGTATGTTTTTGTTCAGGCGATACAATAAAAATACTAAACGTGATCATTCAGCGGCATCTATCAATTAGCGGTGGAGGAGGCCTATGTTCAGTAGTGGACAGCTATGGGTTGAAATGGTGATGATTATGATCTATCACTTAGGTTTCAGGATTGAAACATTAAATAAAACTAATAGGTATGTCGATATAAAGTTTTATTGAATTTCTATTTCTCTCACATCATCTCTCACAACATAATCCATACCCATTGCCGGGTGGTCAAAGTGATCTTGATGTCTAGCCCACCCTAAGTAATAGACAACACTAATGACGTGTGCGCAACTTCCCAATGTCCTTTTACCATGCAAGCATGAGCAGTAATATTCTGTTATTGCGTTAATTCCATTTAGAGTTTCATGAAACATAATATAAGTATAATATATTTTTGTCGTAACACGAAGCACAATTAAATACTATTGTCCGACATATTAACGAACCACTCATAATGCAAAAATCAAGTCCAGTAAAGAGAAAGCCAAAAATCGTTGAAAAAATGTATCCTTGAAAACAAAAACGCACAGATCTCAACACAGAACACAAAGGACTGCGCCGGCCGCTGCGGTGCGTCGGCGCATCCGGCGACCCACCTCTACCCGCCTCGCCCCGCTCCGCCATGTTATAATGAAAGAGAGAGACAGCAAATAGCTGCCACTGAATAATCGCGTTTAGTAGGTATTTTTTTAGTGTATCGCCTGGACAAAAACATACGGCAATATTTTTTGGTGTTAGCCATTGATTTCAAATATGAAATATACGTAATTTAACAATACACAATATACCAAATAAAATGAGATATATCTCGTTTCTGTCGGGCTTGGGTCACTGATGACCGTTCTTCTTTCATGTATCTATATTAGTTAACATTTTATAGTAAATATATTAATGGAAATCGTCAATAATACCTTTATAATGATTTCTTTGCTCATTATAAAACAAATTGTCCTTTATAGTATAAGTAGGTACATATTATTGATCAGTTTCCGCGGGCATATTTATATCAGTTAGATTGGATGCTACAATAATAAACATTCAATGATACATACTTTTGAAACGATAGTTTAGATACATATTTATGCACTTGACTGTACTTTATAATATTTGGTACATTTTTGGCGAACTGTTACCATTGGTCACAGTTTTCAGCAAAAAATACTTGGGCTACGTTATATAAACGATTTTGAACAAAAAAAAATTTTTTATAATGCTTGTCTGTTTGTCTATTCATCTGTTTTTTTTTGCGATGCCCGAAGGATGAAAAATCTATTAACAGGATTTAGATCCAGGTTTTGTTAAACAGACTTAAAATCTTAGGCATCTTTGATCACAATCGGTCGAGTGGAACCGGAGATAGGAATGCGAAAACCGTCGTTCACGCGGGCACAGCTGCGGGCACAAACTGTATTGTTATTCGTTGTTATATATTTAATCATTAATATTAAATAACACTTACCTAGCCCGTGTAGTTCTAGAATTGTTAAGGAAAGTGCTTAAATTATATTTAAATTCTAATGTTAAAATTCAAAATACTTAAGCAGGAATGGGTTTATTCCCAGTATTTCCATGTAGACACTACACAATAAACCTGGCACTGTACCGTGTATACTAAAAGCGCTAGGAAAGCAAAGTTAAATTATTGAATTTAATTTTAATCAACAGGATTACTGAGACTGCAGCAACTGTATCAAAGTATGCAGCCCGGTCGTACTACGTTTAAAATTTCACTTGTGAAGAGAATCAATAACGCGTCAGATGCTATGGAATTTCTTTTGGCTTTAGAACAATATGACCGTTGGAACAACAAGCGCATAGTACTAGATTGCAACGCAAAAAATGCCAAGAGCATATTGGTAGAACATGTTCGAAAAGTTCAATTGGGGCGCAGAACCTACCACTATATGCTCAGCGGCTTGGTGAGTATTACTTGCTCTAGCGTATAGGTACTACTAATCTATTCCAATTTCAGTTTCATAAGTAGTAGCTTTATTACAAGACCATTTTTCTTATTACTAATTGCTAACTGATTATTTTTTTATTAAATCATTTGCCCAGAGACATGATAGACATTATTCTCATAAAATCTTTCATTCTGTAGCTTGCCAATAACAGTCTGTTTTTCATCAATTTTATTAGTTATTGATGTTGTAATTATTTTAAGTTGGTTCTCTTGTAAATTCGTAGGACTATGTTCCCGTGTATTATGATAATCGACCGAATGTCCGTTTTCGACAGTTTTTGTACGGGGAGCGATACGTTTAGTAACCTATTATTTGTTTTGAGATGAAATAGAATTAATAACCTGTACTGTCACGGTAACTGGCGCGTATTACTTAATGGTTTAGTTTAATTGTAATTTTAATAAATTCATTAAATGTAGTAATAAATTGGCTTCAATTCACAGAATACTTTTTTAATCATTACATAAATAAGTAATATGACTAGATATTATAAATAAATTATAATTGAAAATAAATTTACTTATTGATCTTTTGAGTAAAAATCGATGTTTATTCCTCTCCTCGCACTATTATACCATTCAAAGAGATAGATAATATGCCATCGCACATTTTTATTTGGAGGTAGAAAAAATAAACAATCCACCATATACCTAATCGATCTCGAATCTTCAATTCACAAAACAATGTTAAGCTATACGTATAAACTTACCTCTATTTTATCTACCATTTACTTTATCTACCACATTTAAAATCCGTTTTGTAATTAAGGAAATCTAAACGTACTGAGGCCGGGAAGCGATTTTTGAATCTCTGTTAGATAGGTACTAAATGGTACAAACTAACTACATGAACCCAAGTAACCGCAAGTATCCTATTAACAGGTAATGGATGATCATTGGGAGAACGAAGTAACAGAATATGGCGCAGTTAATATAACCGGGTTTCGCATCGTTGATCAGTCGCGCAAGGTTGTACGTGATTTTATGGATGGTTTGGGGCGAATGGACCCTCGGTTTAAGGGGACTGTATCGGTAAGCATTTTGTAATACTTTATTCGGGTAAGTGTTCTTTGTTCAACTGAGTATGATCACTCGTAATGCAACTATTAAAATTTATAGTTACCATAAATTTGTTACCACCTCCACGTGAATATTAACTTCATTTAATTACCAAGTTGAATATCTCGTCGTGTCTACATGCGGGTCATCATTCTCCGAGCCTTTTCCCAACTAAGTTGGGGTCGGTTTGATCACATCTTCGGTTCTGTATAACCAATTGTAATCAAACACACGTCAATACTGAAAATAACCCAATGGAAGTACATTTTTTTATTGCAAGTCCGTCAATTGACTTTACCCCGCTAGATGGTATAAAGCTTGGGTAATGTCCAGAGGGTACGGGCCGCCATTTTAGATACCATTCGTCCAAAAACGGCGGTCCCTATCTTGACGGCCTAGACAGATGCCTTTTCACGCCCCGCTTAAAGAACCCGAGATTGTAGGAAGAAGGAAACACGTGTGCAGGAAGTGCATTCCAGGTTTTAATCGTGCGACAGAGAAAGGAAGCACCGAACCGCTTAGTCGAGACCGTATGGTCTCGACTGTATGCGGGTGGCACCGCAGCCCAACACGTGGTGTTCTGGATCGGAAGACAGACGGCGGGATTACTTGGAACAGCTCCTCAGAACATTCGCCGGCGGTAAAATACCGAGAGAGGCAACATCTCTACGCAACTGAAGAGGCTCTAGAGTGTTGGTTACCTCGGGGCTCTCAATTATATACGTTGGCAAAAACATAGGACTATACGCACATTTAGCCAAACCCAAACCCCAAACCGTAGACTGAGCATGTATATATTGTGTATGTAGCTTTAGGAAAAATGGTTGAAAAAACAAACATTTTATATAGGCAGAAACTGCTTTAATGTACGACGGTGTGCAAGTACTCATGGATGCGCTAGGGAGGTTGTGGAGAAAGAAACCTGATGCCTTCAGGAGTGCTTTGAGGCGTGCTGCCGGTCAGGCAAATGCTACAAAAGTAATTGATTGTAATCCTGGGAAGAGATGGGTTGTGCCTTTCGAACATGGAGACAAAATATCAAGATTGATAAAAAAGGTACGTTTAATATTTTTCAGTGTCGTTCCTAAAATATACTATTTACTAATAGTAATTCTAAGTGTCTTGAATACTTATTTAAATGATTATAAAATATTTAGACGGACATCGAAGGTCTCACAGGGAATATTTCATTCAACGAAGAGGGACACAGACACAATTTCACGTTACATGTGGTCGAGATGACTGTACAGAGTGCGATGCTGAAGGTAAGTCCACACACACTTTGTATAAAGTTGTAAATAAAGTAAAGATACTAGTGAATAACTTAATAAGGATAATTTCTTACACCATTTAATTTAAATTTAAAATAAAATTTATTTAGGTTAATCTCTTGCACCATTTAATTCAAATGTAAAATAAAATTTAATAAGTATAATTTCTTACACCATTTATGATGAATACTTAATTTATGTGGCAGCGATCTTAACACTAGAGTTCCACTTTTTACTTTATACTTTGCACATTCCCTAGTAGTTACCTACTTCGATGACGGTTAATTTTAACTTTATGGCCTACTTCTGTTTCACAATTCACTAATGATTTCCTCAGCGCCTATAAATCAACGTGGAACCAACTTTTGAAGCCATTCTTCCAGTCACCACTTAGAACTTTGAAAATTTGTTTTTGACGTGGACTTTTTTCAGTAAAGTACCTATTCGTCTTTAAGCGTAATATTATTATTTCATTTTAATATTCATTACTTAATTTATTTACCAATATTAATTCATTACAAAGTAATTAATTAGATATATTATTTCAGAAAATATAATCTATGTGCCAAATTCAGTTCTAGATCCGTCCAGCCATTTTTGTATGAAAGAATTCATCCATACACACAAGCTTTCACATTTATAACCTTAGAAGAAATGATTTATTTAAGTTTTCGTTAACTTTATTGGCTCTTAGTAAAATAGGTAACATCTATTAATAAAATTTATTCCACAAAAGACATATACACATTTTTGGTAAAAACTTTCTAATAAGATGTCCAGCATATTTTTTATATTATAATGATGCTCAAGGTTTGGTTAGGTAGTCTGTGTTTCTGTGCACTCTCAGTGCCGACCATGGCCAGCACAAAAGTCTTACCATTTGCTAAATTGCTATGACAATTTGAGATCGTTAATGTACATGAAATAATGTAAGAACATGTGTTATTCTACATCTCGTAACGGTAACAAGGAGACAGGTGTATCAGGATGCAGGTATGTTGTTTGTGAGTACGGTCGCGCATATATGTGTACCAGTGTGGATTTAAAGTGTACTTGATGTTGTGATGATGCTCGATATTTCAAACTAATGTTTCAATCGTACGTCTTACCAGCGAGGAAAATCAATTTTACAGTTGGTAGATAATAGGTAGAGGAAGGATCCTAGATAGCCAATACTTTTTTGTTAGCGTGAAGTTTAGGTATTTTAGTTCGATCAATATAGACATTTGAAATAATAAAATTCCCACAGAGCCAAACTTTGGTGTTGACTGTAAACCCCAGGTTTACCATTACAAATAATATTTTGAAAATCCCCATCGATCCTATGTGTGTGAAAAACAAAAAAACATCCCTAAAATCAAGATGGCGGAAAATCCAAGACCACTGGAAATTCGAAAACCAAAATGTAGACTCCCAGTGATCCCGCCAAACGAATTCCGAAGGAAATATTCTACTTATAATTTTTCTTAGGTCCAATCAACAATTCGATTGGGTTATTATACATGATATTATGTGCACATTTCAACATTTACACTGGATTTACTTTGTAGACAGTCTTTAATTTTTTTCATTATGCTATTGGTAGAACTTGGAATATAGAAACTCAGTCGATAGTCGCAGTATGTATTCAGTCGATATAAAGTAACATCTCTTTCATCTCTTAGTCCAAATATGAATAAGTGATTAGATTAACATAATGCTTCTTTAAGGTGGCCACATGGAGCGATACACATGGTCTGCAAGTAGGTGCACCACGATATATTCAGCTGCATTCTCCAGCCTCATATGAGACTAATAAAACGTACTTAATGACATCCGTGATTCAAGAACCATATTTGATGCAGAAACAAATAGAATTGGGGCAAAAAGAAGAATATTATGGATTTTGTAAAGACTTAATGGATCTGATTTCAAAAAGAATGGGCATCAAATGTTAGTATGCAAATTACTATAGTATATGGTACCCACGAGTTTGCCATGTATCCTCCAGTTAATCTATTTTATACTTAATGGTGAGATGATATACTCGTACTATTATTTGGGATAGTAGTATCCCTATTAATTTTTTTTCGAAGCTGTTTGTAGTACTTTCTTATAGTTTGGTAATATCATTGAACACTCAAATATTTAAGAGTCCAAATTCCAAATAAAACAAGCATATCCTTAATCTCAAGGAAAAAGAATGGTATGGCATTACGTGGCGGTCGCACATACACACAGGATTATAGTGAGAGAGTCACTGATATTAAATATTTTATATAAAATAGCTCCATGAACCAGCTGAGCTTTACTTTGGATGGCATCTGTCTTAATAATACTTATAGTCCAACAATTCCTTTATCTTTCTACAAAAAGTATGGCTGGATTAGCTGTAATGGCATAATAATCAGAATTGCGTTAAATCTTGTCTGATTCAAATATTGTTTCGGGTGTAAGGGGAACAAGCAATACAAGTACTGTTGCTTCCCAACTATAGCAAGCAGCTCTTAGAAAATAAGAAGGAGTGTTAATTGCCAGTGACCTAGGCGAGTAGAAAAGTTTTCCAGTGAATTGAATTGCCTGGCACAAAAACTGTGGGATTATTATTACACCATGGCAACATCAGAGGACATTCCAAAAGGTCCTGAAAGATCACGTCATGTTGGAAATCATAGAAGAGTTTTATGGACGGTCCAGTTTAGACAAAACATTATTTGGTGCCTTGCAGCCACTTGACCACGAAGCTAACTGAAGTTCAAAAAAAGGTCACACAAATATGAACCAATCTTGCGCTGATACAAGTTGAGCTAATAACACTCTAAACACAGCTAAAATTATCCAGCCTCATTCTACCAAGGAAAGGCCTACGTGTCTGAACGAATTTTCTTCTCAGAATAGCAGCTGCGTCAATTCATGATCCACGTTTTGAGACCAATGCCTTGGTCTCAGTGTGGATTATAAATTAAAGTAAATTCCTGGACGCATGCCTGCTTTTGGAGACGCACCTTCGACCGTCGCTTGCGTCGTATCTGAGACTCAAGGCCAGATTTCGCCAAGGACAGATTGCCTAGATTAGGCTTCCAGCAGACGGATCCACATAATAAACCAGCCAGGTAAATAGCTAACATGTTTTCTGAAAGAGCAAGACATATTTGGCGAAAGATTTTATATATTTTCTTGTTTCAGAATAACAAACATGATACTTAGGTCTTTTAATTCTAAATACATTCATCAATTTGATCAGAGTAGATATTGAAAAATAGTAGGTCAGAAGCACTCGAAATTGACGAGGTTGTATGAATGATAATAACCTTAGAAAAAGCCCGTAAAGTGTGTTTGCCCAAAAGCAGATGATGATACTCGTAGGCTATTCGGAAAACTTATATTTAATTTAAGACAGCGCAAACGCCTAAGCTGAAGAGCCGCCTAAGCGCGGCAAGAAGACTCGACATGGGGTCCTTAGATATCTTTCTGATAATATTATCGGAGTTCCCTGCCAGCTTTTTTTTCCCGTGTGGAAATCCTCATGGATACCGCGGCCAGCGGGGCAGGTTATGTCGGACTCTTACCGACTAAAACCGCACGCCGTTTAGGGTCTTGTGGCGCTAGGGTGTAAGGTGGCTCAAAGAGCATTTCTCTCGCACCCCGGCTTGACCCGGGCCATCTCCGGTTTCGAGATGGCCCCCTCGGGGGTGCTTACCACGATGTCACGATAATGTTTGTAATAGTTAATGTCATGTAATGTAAAATAATGTTTTTAAATTTCAAATTTATCGATCAATAAAATAGCCACGTATTCAAAATTACAGATACCGGCACGTAAATTGGCCCGACGCGTTATATGCGCAAAGGTCGATTTTTAGGTCGCGGGAGACGCGGTTGCGCCGTCGCGGACATATGATTGGTCCGTCACTTGACGTCACTTGACGGACGGACCAATCAAATGTTTCCGAGAGTCGTCTTGTAGCGAATCAACGTTCCGTTCGTTCGTATTTTGAATCATTTGATTGGTTCAAAGTGCTCGATGCGCGAACTTACCCCAAACCTGGCCAAGTAACGTGCCTGTATCTGTACCTACTTATATTTTATTGATTTAAGAAAAACGTGAAGCACGTGTATTCATCTCATGCTAAGGTTGCAGACATTATTTTATATTTTCAGGAACAAAATCTGTTGGATTGAGTAGTATTAGTGCGTATTTACTTGGGCATATTGTAGGTACCGGTTACGTATATTTGACATTGACGCAATTAACACCTTCTTTCGCTTCGTAGGTATGCCCAAATTCTAACATAAATACATAATATAATTATAATATATAGTTTTATACCACTACTTCTAATTGAAACTTGAATCGTTTTATTGAGCATTTGAAACCTTCTAGCAAAATACTAGATTCCATACCAGGGGATGGGCCAGAGTAATTTTATATAGCCTATAATGTATATGAATATGGTCAGCGAGTATCTCACCCTTTAGTTCTGCTCGGGTACAAATGCAGCAAAATTTATTTTTCACCCCCATATAAATAATGTATCCCGTCCGTTTGCCTATTATTGTATATAATATACCTACCGGTCATGTAGTTTGCCTATGCTGTGCGCTTGTATAATATATTCTTTGAAAACTGTTGAAAGTACCTGGTATTCATTTAGTCTTGATTTGACTGCGATTTAGCGAACATCTCCGTGCGATGAACCTCAATATGGATGCAAATAGATCTCAAGAAGAGCAAGGAGGTGATTCAGCTGTTAAGATATATAAATGACCCCGGCACTTATAGACCTATTAGCGTTAATTGCTGCGATAAGAGACGTAAGTCAGAGTCACTGCTTAGTCAGTGTTAAGTCCTGGAAGACGTAAAGGAGAATCAGCGTCGAACCCAGGACGGTAAAGATGAATTACAGTACTCTTTATTTAGTTATACATTACAAAAGATCCAGACGATAGTAACCAACCATTCAGGCACCAGTTTGGAGACCAGTGGTGTCTGAAGGCAATGAATGTGAGTAAGAGCATTCCATAAACCTTGGCATTTAGAGTACTTCCAATATTGAAAGGTCTCTCGATCATGAAATCATGAATTTATACTGACGGTTCGACTGACCAAACACTCAACTCTAAAAATTAAAGCCATACGCAGAAACTTTGAGGCAGATAAAGTTCGAGAGGTAGTGGCTGCAGTGCACTCATGACGATGCCCTTAGCTGTTGATGTGGAGAACAAGGACATATATACGGATTACCTGTCCCGATAAAAGACAGAACCGGTCAGAATCAAATGCTACCCAGCTTGATTTTAGTGATTATCCATTTATGTAATGGAGCCAGGGCAGCGGAGCGGGTACTATGTAATGAAGCCCAGGTAAACTTGGCGATATAAATGCGTCGAAGAAAAAGATAATATTATAGATATATGTTTTAAAACCCGAATGTCAAAATAAAAAATTCATTTCAATTCAATTCATTTCACTGTATAGAAAATCGATTGAAAAAGCCGTATTAAAGTTAAAATACATAATCAAGAGTTGGGGAGATAAAGACATTATAATGGAAAGAGAAAAACTGACATAGACATGGCGTAGATAACTATGATTGATATTTTGAACATCTGCAGCTAATACATTAATTATGTCATTTATCACCATTACGAGACATAGCTTTTATAATTTCGGTATTCGTATTCTATAAGAACCTGTAATATAAATTATACTCGTAATCTATGTGTAATGTTCATAAATGTTATTATAATATTGTAACCTAATTCATTGAACTTTTTACTATTTTAGATGAGATAAGATTATCAAAAGAAGGAAAATACGTAGACGACTCTACTCCAGAGATTTATACCGGTGTAATTGGCGATGTTATGAGAAAGGTAAGTACCTAACATTTTGAACACCACTTAAGCTTTAGATATTTCTAGGTCGTATGATAAATTTAAAATCAAGATACTCGTAACTACCCGTACTCGTACTAATGCGAAGGTGTTACGTACACCTTGAGAGGAAGAGGGAATGTATCTTACTTTCCTTAAAGGCGTGACCTGCCAGGTGGACACTTAACATCACAGTTCATCTGGCCGTATCTGTTCAAGTTAGGGAATTGAATGAACCTAGCACAAGAGCGAAGACACTGCAACGAGCAATCGCAACACGCCGCATCGCAGACCTCCAAAATTATCAACGCGGTCACATCACGTTACCTTGATGAGATAACAAAATGTGCTTTCCGGCAGAAGATGCCAATGCCATCTCAGTTATCGGAATAATCTAGTCAAGATAATATATGGAAAAAGAAAAAGTAAATAACTATCATTATAGTATATACACGTCCGACACGACATTTAGCTTGGCATATAGGCACGGGAATGCCTGAATTATATTGCCACAAGAGAGATGACTACAGCGGCAATGTCACTGTGCTCGCAATGCAAGTGTTGCTACTGCAGGTGACACTGCAGTTGCAGCCTGCGGTTGGTCTCGGCATGGCATGTTTAGTACCCAATAAGTTCTGTATATTATATTAAATTTTGCCTAGAGCAGTTAATGAAGAAATCATAATATATTAACTACGAGTATAAACAAAGGAGGGGTTGATGCCTGGCTAACAGAATTATTATGATAATATACGCCGGTAATATAACCCAATGGAAGTCGCAAACTTTACGACATCAAGGTGCTGTCCCCTTACCCCTAACCCCGCTACAAATGAGCACTTATGTATGGCCATTGTTTCGGTGGCAAACTAGAAAAATAAACAAGAAGTTCCTGAAAAACATACATAAATACGGATTGCCTCCCTTTGGGGTCAGATGCCACATGTTTTCACTAGCTACGTATACATAATGACATATATATTTAAATACCTACATCTTTTTCTACCTTCATAACTGTTTTCATTATGTTTTTTTTTATACCACGTAGGTGGCAGACAAGCACACGGCCCACCTGATGGGAAGCGCTTACCGTGGCCTATGAACGTGTGCAGAACCAAAGGTGTCACATACGCGCTGCCTACCCTGAAGGGAAAAGGGGAGGGCTAGGATGGGGTGGGGGGAGTAGGGGTACAGTGGGCTATTATTACCGGCGGGAACGCAACACGATGGTTATTATGGCCGCGGTCTTCTGTACTTCTTGTTCTTCCCCAGTCCGAGAGCATTGTTGCTGGATTAATTTCATAAATTCTAATTCTAATATCCAAAGAAACATGAATATCTTACCATAGTCCTTCCAAGCCGTTATTTTGCGTTTGATAACTTTTTCTGTCAAATAGTTCTGTTATGCCCAAATGCGTAATGATCGATTTCAAACAATAATCGACTTTACTTCTAAAGAATTTGCAATCGATATCGAATATCGTCTGTCATTTTACGAATCTGTCCTTTTGCGTTTTTATCATTATGCGCCTAAACCTATTTTTTATATTTTTTTATAAACTTTTTTTTGCTACTAAATTAAAGTAATAATTAATAATGATTAATTTACAATAAAATAATACTGAAGTACATGTTTTAACGGTTCACACAATACAGTGACAAACTTTATTCCCTACACATTAAAACTTGATGATGTTTTTATTAAAATCAGATAGGTACAACAACCAACAAGTACAAACGCAAGACTACAATAGTGAAAATAAGTATATATAGTAATAATAAATGTAAATAAATGTAAACGATTTATATGTGATTCAATAATTGCAGTGAATAAATTCGATCTAAACACAAATGTGGTAAAATGTAACCGTTTTTGTTGAATGTATGAATTATCGCATTTTATAATTTAACCGAGACATTTAAAAGCATTTTAATGTTCTAAATGAGTTATGAATAGGGTAGATACATTGATTTGCCAGTTTATATATCGACCCCTTACCCCCAAATCTCGTAAGCAACAAAGAGCAAATTTTACAGGGGGAGGTTTTTTTTGATTATTTCAGGAATTGGTTGTGCTACTGAAATGAAATTCACACAGTCATAATTTTTAACGATTTACAATTAATTATACCAGTAAAAAATATTAAAATTTTCGATATTTGTGGTATTCTTGGCGCCTACGATTATTTCGCTGTCATAACTGGAAAAACCATTAAGGCGTTTGAGATATACTATGCAGTAATAAAATAAATGAATTTTATCCAATTTTCAATGAATTTTCCTATGTTTTATAGTGTTTTAACAGACAAACCTAAATTTATTTAATTGAAATAATAAATAAAACTGCATTAAAATATTTATTATTATGAATTTTTCATTTTTAAGGCATGATGAGTGACAAAAAACAAAAATAAAATCAATGGCAAACTTCTCATTGAAACAATAACATTATTAAAACTATAAAATTCAACATTTGAACATTTCAAATGTTGAATTCTTTCATCTTACATAAAATTAAATCAAGGAGATCAACTTTAGCAATATTGAGCAAATTAAAGCAATCAAATTAACCTAAGTACAATTAAAAATAAATCAAAATGTAAAGCTAAAATTAGTCATTATTTTTTGTATCAGGATCATTTCCATCTTATAATTTAAAAAATCGGTATTTAAAAAAATTAGAACCTCTAAATCAGTCTTATCTAAAAATACGAGATCAGCTAAACCAATATTGCACAAATTAAAGTGGTAAAATCAATCTAAAATAAAAAATAAAAATTGTCTTTCTTTTTATACCCACTTACACTTAATTAAGTATAACAACCTACAATCATACATAAATCAATAAAAACTAAGAAAATTAGCACTTTAATTTAATTTTCTGTATCATCATTTTATCATCATTCGTATCAGGAATTTCTCCATTATGTCCCATACTTAAATATTCGTTGTGGTACCTGCTTGGTATACGTGTCTACACCTAGCAGGATCCCCTGTCTGGGAGACTTATGAATGATGCAGAGAATTAGTTCTGGATATGTTCTACTGAATTATGCTGAAAACAGAATTTGTTCTGTATAATAAACGGAAATATAAACTTTTCTAACCGACCTCCAGCCAGCGGGATATTTACCAAAATTCAGTCTGGGGAACTATAAATTGGTATTACCTTTTAGTTCTGTATTTGTTCTGTTTAACAAAACAAAAAACATACTTCTAGCGTCCTTACTGTCTCTATGGTTATTTCGATATGAACAATTTATTAGCTGACGAGCAAGTCGGATTTCGCAAGAATAAAAATATTAATATAGCAATCTATAACTTTCTTAAAACGGTTATGACGGCAGTAGATCAAAAAAATCAAGCCTCTGCTATCTTTATGGATCTAACTAAAGCGTTTGACTATGTAGACCACAGCATCTTAATTGACAAGTTGTATGCATATGGAGTGAGAGGAAATGTGTTGGAATTAATTAAATCTTACCTATGTGATCGAATACAAACCACGCAAATCTCTAGAATATGTAGCTCTACTAAAAAACTAATTAACTACTCATCAGAACAAAGGAAAGTTGCCTTTGGAGTACCTCAGGGGAGTGTGCTGGGACCACTGTTATTTATCATTTACATAAATGACTTTCCTCAAATAATAAATTATAAGACCATACTTTTTGCGGATGACAGCACAATTGTATTTACCGGAAATAACAAATCACAGGTTGAACATGACATAAGCACTACTTTACATGACTCTATTAAATGGTTGACAGCTAATAATTTGAAAATTAATTTAAATAAAACATGCATAATGACATTTAGAAATAGGACTAATAAACTTACAAACTTGGACGTACGGTATGACGGAACACAAATAAAACAGGTACAAGAAACAAAATTTTTAGGCCTAAATATAGACGATGGTCTGGATTGGAAGATTCATTTGGAAGTGTTATGCTCGAAAATAAATCAACACTCTTACTCTCTGTACATGTTATCTAAAACAGCAAGTACATCAACTATTGTAACAGCATACTATGGATATGTGTTTCCAATATTAAATTACGGTGTAATTTTCTGGGGCAATTCGACTAATGTCGAAAGCATATTCAAAGCCCAAAAGAAATGCATAAGAGCCATCTGCAAATTGAGACGCACTGACAGCTGTAGACCTAGCTTCATAGGACTGCAAATTTTGACATTGCCATCTATATATATTTTAGAGACAATATTGTTTGTGAGGAAAAACATGCAGCTGTTTAAAAATCTTACCAGTATAAGACATAACATGAAAATATCTTGTCCAGCCAATACAACGGCATATCTTAACAATAGCATATTCTGCATGGCTCCTAGGCTTTACAACCGTTTACCCAAATCTATTTTGCAAATAGTAAATATAAATGCATTTAAGAGCAATATTAAAAACCTTTTAATCGAAAAATGTTATTATTCAGTAGAAGAGTATGTTAATGACAAATTGTTGTAGATGTAATTATATAGGTATTGTTATTTTATAGGAATCAGTTACTATTATTTGAGTTTGCATTCCTACAATTAATCTATCCGGACATTGTTATATAGAAATTAATGAATTTAATCACTTTAATTTTATTATTTGACATTCAATATTTGACATTTCTTCTCTTTTTTTTACGAGACTATAATCCATATTATTATATTATTGTAATGAAATGTGTATTGTAATTTAACGTTAGTGCATGAACTTATTTCTATTTTGTTAATTTTGCATGCCGAAAGGCCAAATGTAGTGATACTTCAATATTTATTATGAACATGTAACAACTTTTACCTACATTTGCAAAATGAATAAATAAATGAATAAATAAATGAAATTACTTCAGTCACAATCAAGCTGAAATGAAACCTCCAGTCAGCGGACTTTTTCTCTCAGGGACATTTTTTTGTTACTTTTTACACTAAATTGATAACATTTAAACTATTTACGACTATAATTTTACTTACATTACCTATTCGTACATCTAGTATGAAAATTAAAAGTATAGAATTTGAAAGCTAGTAAGTGGGTAGAATACAAAATAATCTTAAAATGTTATTGTCGTAATTGTAACTGCAGTCTTCAAAAAATAATGTAGCATGGATAGCATAGCACGATTGCGATTTTGTCCTGCGCAGCTATCTGCATACAAATGTATGACGCTATGGGAACCTTGATTGTCCAACATAGTCAAATATTTAAAAATAATAGTAACAATCTCGTTACAACCTCTTTTTCCTTGGCATTCACCTCACACATAACAATATCCATTTCTCGTGCTACTTTCATACACACTTTCGTTATAGAATGCATACTTTCTTGAATAATACAATGTCACGCTTTTCCCATGTGGAGTATTAAGGACTTTTTCTAAGTCAAAGCTCACACACAGGATGGTGGACCCAGGCGATTTGCATGCGGTTTGGTCTTCTAGATACAATTGCTTGCATTTTTCTTTATCAGCTAAGATGTGATTTTTATATTGTAAGGTTTGTTCAAAAACAGTTCTACTTTCTGGTGGCATTTTTTTGTTTTTCGCATAAGGTACCTACACTTATTTCTTTTAGGCAAAATCAGTTTTGAAACAGCACGAAAAACTCTTCTTGATAATACTAGCGAAGCTAAGTCCTGTTCTTCCAAGTATTTAATGTAACATTTATATAAATTAGAAATGTTTTGAAACTCTTGAGGTATGCATAATTTAGTACTTTTATTGCGACAATAATGTGAGGGTACGGCTGGCAAGTGCTCAATGTAAAATTTTAAAAGCATTAATTTTTGTTCATCAGAGTTATTGTGAGGGTGAGTAGTTTTTTGGTCTTGTTGAGTGGTATTCAGTACTTTATTAGCGTTTTCTACGGTATATCTCAAAGTCATTTGTCATCAGTCATCAACAATTTCTGCTCAAGACCTTGGATATTCAGGGTCTTGAGCAGAAATTGTTGACAAATTTTAACTTTTTGACCATTATAGTTAATACAATAATTATAAGATACTTGGCGATGGTTACTAATAGCCCGTTTTCTTCTAATAGGCTTAGATTCAACACACGTAAGCAAAAAGTCTTTTCGCCTCTTGTCGTTTCCCAGTCCCCAATAGTTTTCGAAAATAGTATGCCGATCATCCTCACTAAATTTGTCACTACAAGAGTTGCCGCATTTTTGTTCATACAAGGATTTGGTTTAACAGATTTTCCAACAACAGATTGACTATTTCTCTTCATTAAAAGTCTCTTTGTTAATGGTCTTTTTCTTCTGTACCATCTTTTCTTCAATTTGTTGAGTTGTTCCTTCTTCTAATTCACTAGATGACGTCGATGACGGTGACTTCCATGAATCTTCACTATCTGTATAAGACAAGGTTTGGAATGTAACGGGCACGTTATGTTCTGCTTGAGCAGGCTGTGAACTAGTACTAGGCTGCGGCTCTGTTTCAATTTGTGTAAATCCTATGGGAAAAATCGTCGTTTTGAGTGAGAGTCTTAAGATTAAAGTCTAATTGGGTTTCTTGTGCTAACCAATATTGATCTATATCCAGTATGGAGTATGAATCTTCACTATCAGAATCACTGTAAGCAACAAGGCTTTTACTTTGGCTTCTATCTGGCTGGATAACTTCTGGAATATGAATGTACCCTTCGAGTAAAGTTTGTGAAGATACGCGTACTATAGTCTCTTGCTCCGTATCTTCTGCAGTACAAATTAGAAGATTACACAATTTATAAGTGCTCGGTTAATGGCAATAGGCTCGCCACCTATTACATTGAGACCTAAACATAAACTGGCGAAATGTTGGTGCTAGCACCTCTGCCTAGTCCAGGCAGCAATCCGTAATGCCATGGGACCAGGGGTAATTAAAATTACCCGTAGTCCCGGTAATGGGTCGATCCAATGGGACCACGGGTAAACACTCCTAGGTATACATTAAATTTTCAGTTTTAGTCATCTAAGGTTTTAAGCAAATGTTTCCTATTTAGGAAGCCGATATCGCCATGACATCACTCGTTGTAACACCTGAACGTGAGCGATTAGTGGACTTCAGTGAACCGTTCCTTACTGTCAACACGCCCATCACCCACACAAGGACACCAAAGCAGTTGTCCGATACTTTCAGTTTCCTTCGACCATTATCAAAAGAAATATGGGTGAGTATATGCCATATTTTTATGTGATGGAACTGGAAATGTGTATTTTTTTTCGATTAATAATAATTGATACTTATTTATTTATTTATTAACATTGTTTTTAGACTAGTCTTAGTTTATAGTAATGTGTTGAACAAGAATAAGGCTTCCGGTGACATAATCGTCAAGAGTAGGTACCAGTTAAGGTGATTTCAAAATTATGATTATATTCGGATTCTTCTTAAATCGGAATTGAAATTAGACTCAAGACCCTTGAACGGTTTTAGCTCGTCGTGTTCAGACTACTGTCTTCGTTTTTGGGTGCTAACATCGTACCCGGGCAGTGCTTATTTTGGGTTCGGCAAAGATACAAAGAGACAATAGCCCGCAAATTGCTTGTGTAAAAATAAATATTACTTAATAATTTTACGAATGCTCGATACAAAGAAAATATATAATTATATACTCGTATATATAAGAAATGTGCCAGCCCTTAAAAGTAAGGCCCGATAGGATTAAACTGTATATTATTATTAGTTACACTATGTTTACTTTGGGCCTAGAAAGCGTTGTATAGTTTATATTTATTTATAGTACTTAGGTTTTATCAATTATTTTGAAGGCCTCGATGTATCAAAGATATTTTTGTACCAATCTTTACTTGCGAGAAGAATTTTTAATTCTTCTCGCAAGTACCTACACAAATACACAATCACTAGCCCTACTGTGGCCATGAGTATTAACATTCTTTTTTGTTCACAGTTCTGTGTGCTATTCAGTTTTTTTGCTGTCAGCATTGTACTTTTCTTAGTTTCAAGATTCTCGCCCCATGAATGGAAATCTGTCTCCATATCTGACTCGCAATTGGAACATGCTATAAGTAGCACCAGTGAGGTAAGTTATAAGCATACATATAAGTCACATAATTATGTGATAAATGCCTGGATCTCTCTAAAATATTTCTTAATATTTTAGATAATTTTACACAACGAGTTCAGCATTTGGAATTCTTTCTGGTTTTCGCTGGGCTCTTTCATGCAACAAGGTAGCGATGTGGTGCCGAGGTAAGTAATAAAAGGTCTCTAAAGATAGATACTGAAAGAATATTCAACAACATAAATAACCAAATGCATAGATAGGCTGGCAATGCTCGAGCACTTCACATCAAAGAAAATGCACATTACAGATGATATAATAAAACCTATACACATCCCTACAACGCGATGTTTTCTGTATCAATTGGAGTATTTTACATCTTTCGATCTCCTGTATCAAAGACTACCTGAGCAAACATTTTAATGTGTGTAGATATATGAAATGCAATGTAAGATGCTTGTGCATGACGTCTTAAATACTGTAGTAACGAGCAGCTCTAGGTTCAAAGCGATACGAGTGAAACGACTATCGGAACAAACCCAGAGGAATCCACACCACATATCGACAACCTCGTGAGCCAAATCTAAATATCCTATTTGTTTATCTTTTTCGGCTTTCACGAAATTTTTGTCATGTGGAATGGTGGTATTGATAAATATTTATTGTATGGAGCTTTGATCGAATCACCACTATATCAGATTAATGACAATAATAATTAAATAGTCCTGTCAGTGATGAAAGACCGATTCCAGTATAAGGCGATATACCCATTTTCAAAAACTGCTTCGTGTACAAGTTGGATAGCATGAATTACCTGACCTAACGGTTGGATGTTTATAATATTAAGTTGATGATAAACAAGCCTGCTTGGTTATGTCGTTAGTTTTGTAAATAAGGTTATAATAAATTGAAAAACATATCTATATGTATATACTAGATTCTTTATCTTAACAAACAAATTTATTTCCAGGTCTTTATCAGGCAGAATTGTTGGCACAGTATGGTGGTTTTTTGCTCTCATCTTAGTGTGCTCCTACACAGCTAATCTGGCCGCTTATCTTATTGTGGAGCGTATAGCGGAGCCGACACAATCTCTCAACTATGCACCAAACACTGCATTTATCGACGTAAGAATGAGTAGAACAATAAAATTAAAATGCGATAATGATACTGATAATGAGGAGCACAATAAAATTCAAGCTAATTAAAATGCGTTGGGATTTGACCTTGTTGTGATTTGGGTATAGTGGAATGATTTAGTCTGAATATTGATCATGAAAGTTAGGTATACAGAACTTCGAAAATTCATTAGAATCTGCCTTGTACCTAATAATGAACTTATGATAATTAATAATTTAGATTGACTTTGATCAAATGCATAGGACCTCTGCGAATATTCGGGTAAAATTTCAGTCGAATCTGTCTGATGTTTTGAATATCGGTATCGTTCTTAGAACACAGAAACTATTATTTTTTCAATACTCGACGTGCAGATGCCCATGTTCTTTTTTCTGCGTCTAGTATATATCTTATCATAATCAACTACATAGCTTAGGTTCTTATTACGTGGATATAACTGGAGAGAAATATGGTGACAATCTGAATGCAACCATTATTATTTTCAGGCCACCGTGGGATTTAGAAATAATGTTGTAAAAGAGGATATAATTAACGAAGAAGTGATGATAACTGGATATGAAACAAATGGTAATGGTTGTGGAGGCTCACGTGTTTGCCGACATAAGTACGTGAACTTTTCTATCGTCACGGCAAAAGGATCTCCTCTCAGGTAATCTTATTTTTTAGTAGCTTCGAGTAATACTTTTTCTTTAGTTACTTAATCACTAGAGCTATCTAGTAACACGCTAAAACATTGGCACGAAAAGCGGACAACTATAATGTGAGAAACAAAACGAAAAAAATATATAAAAAAATACTATTATGAATTTGTAAATTTGCCGTGCCTGTATACTGGACGATTCTGAACACAAAAATATTGTTTATGGAATTCTTGTCTAGTTGTGCGCGATGAACGCAAAAACTACTGAACGGGTTTTGATGCAGTTTTTTTGTTTGTTAGGTCTTGGCCAGACTTGAAATCTTACGTAGATATGTATGATCACAATCAATTGAGTGGAAACGGATATATACTAAAAAACGCAAAACCGACATCCACGCGTGCGCTGCCGCGGCATAGGCTAGTTCATTATAAAATACTAGGAATCCTATCATTATATATATCATAATCCAAAAGAGCTCAGATGCATAAGTTAAAAGTTTGTCCTCTTGCGCACCATACAATGGTGGACGAAAGCCGAAGTGGTCAAATATAAAAATGGTTGAATCACGATAATCTTGAAACGACGATTTAAGAAGTAGTCACCAACCGCCAAAGCCGTATAAACATCTACATCATAAGTATGTATAATCCGCGCGCGATGAGAATGCGATGGAACCTTGCCAAAGAAAGGCGAAACCGAGTATAAGGCCTGTATGATGATTTTGCTGTAATCTATTGACGCCAACAACAATTTGTAAGGTTTACTTAATAAAATAAAATAATAAATATTAATATAATAATGCAAGGAATTCATAGTGTAACTGTCGATTAATACAGAATGTATTTATTGTACCGGCAACACCGGCAACTTGATATTGTAAGGTTTTATAATAATATATTAAATAAAATAATAAATATAATTATAATATGTAACGTAAAAGATTTATAGTGTAATTGTTGTATTTTGTATAGGTGATTAATTTAGAATATATTTGTAGATACCGGCAGCACCGACAACTTATATAGACAAAAAGGCGGCAAACGAGTTGTCGGTGGTGCACGGCTAGAAAAAAAAGTGAATTTGGGCTCTGTGGTGGAAGGTTGGCGGGATTAGGGGATTAGATTGTGGACGATCGTAGAAGTTGGATTGGATTTGGTTTATAATAAATTTAAGAAGTGTTCCTGTATATAATTGTATCTGATTGATTAATATACGAGTTGAAACGAGACCCTGCTGTGTTTATTACAAATTTAGTTTTAATTTTTATTATAGTATAGCTATGAAACTGGCCCACATACCTTCTATAGATGACATAATAGAAATCACAAAGAATGTGAAAATGTCCTTTGAGTTGTCCACTTTAATAGGACTTATTGCTGAGATTCTTCTAATCACAACATCAAGACAAGCAACAAGAATGTGTTTTCCACTCAACTTTCTTTCCTATGGTTTATCTACTTGTTCAGATGAAGACAAGAAAGCATACAACTGGTTCAGGGGGATGGTTCCTGTATAAAATATGTTCCCAGAGAAACTGGCTACTCCAGGGCAAAATGACATCTGAAGTAGCTGCACAAATAGTGTATCATAGCATCTTCGGGACATATAAGGAAGATTTGAGCGTTCTAGCACAATTAACCAGCGTAGGAAATTGGTTCACCAGAGAAGAAATGGGAAGCTGTTTCAGAGGAATGACAAGTGGGGGAATAGTACAGTACAAACTACCCATACAGCATGCGTATGCTAAAATGTCCTGTGCAAATCACGTCGGGGTCACCAAAAATATAGCTATGAACTCAGACCAATAAAAAAGTATAGACGGAGCCATTGTGAACAATAGCGACGAAATAATTGAAGCTTCTTTTGCATAAGTCAAAACACGTCACACGCTGACAATAGCTCTTCGGCCGACTACCCAAAGACTACCAAAGCGAGCATCTGTCAAATTCTGTCATAAGATTATCAAATCGTCTTATGTTGGTTGGCTTCAAAAAAAATGCGCAATACTCCGTCTATACTTTTTTATTGGTCTGAGGGTAGCGCTATATTTAAGCGGAACGATAAATAAAACATGCAGCTCGGAAAATATGAATATAATAATGACAGAACTATAAACAAGAAAAACAGTAGAAAATAATAACCATGGCAACCGCCACAATAGTATATTAGAATTTAATTGTTAAATTGAGTTTTACCGCATTCTCGTGTTACTTATACCAGTATATTTAACACGACATTACAGCTTCATTATTTTGAATGACATTCCCAGTATCGGTAGAAGAATATCAATGCAAAATTTGCCAAACAGAACTCAACAAACGATATAAAATATCAGCTCTTTGTGATGATCCCCAAAGGCATACTGAAAAGTCGTAAATTTACATAGTGCCCCGCGAGTTGGGAAGGCAGTGCATTCTTCGTTTCGAATTTATAATACCCGTTTTTATGGTACACTGCTAGGCGGACGTGATTTTTGATAATTTAAAATTAACATTTTATAATATGACACGTTGGTTTTATGGCGCATCGTTATTGAGAAAATACCGTCGGCTTATTGAACAAAGAAAGATTTGTTTTTGGAGTAAGCCAAAACTGTTTCGTAAAATCTGAAGATTTTTAGTAACATACTCATAATGCTTTGTGTTAAAATCACTCCTTTGCGTGTGTGTGTGCTTACCAAAGAAGTTTATTTATTTAAATAGAGTGACTGTTTAATTAATTGATAAATAAGCACAGGTACATTTTTTTTAGATTGATTTTAACTGCGCGTAATGCTAAGCTTGGGTTAAGTCTAAAACGCGAAGACCACCAATTTTTTTAATAATAATGATGTTTTGTAGTTTAATGCGCGAATTCATTAAATAGGAAATAATTTTTTTATACTACTTACGTAGGTGGCAGATAAGCCCACGGCCCACCTGATGGGAAGCGGTCACCGTGGCCTATGGACGTGTGCAACACTAAGGGTAACACACACGCGCTGCCTACCCTGAGCAAGGGGGGGAGGTTATATGATAGCCTCCCCACCCCTTCCAAGCGGAAGTAATACCACAAAAAATCAATAGCTCTTGATGACACCAATCTTTGAAAAAAAATATACCTACATAAAAAATTGAAACATCGTGTCTTGTGACTTTTAAACACAGTTTGAACCTACGAGATCTTCAAAATTCGCTAATCTATCAAAGGTGGAACACTGCTCAATAAATCAAAGACTGAATACGAGTTTAATAGGTTCTCTCCAGCTGGCAGAAACTGAATAGGTACTCCGAATTTCCTTTAGCATAACCCATTTGGCATAATTTTATTTAATCTTTATTTTCGAGGCATAACTATTTATTTTATAAAATCATTATTTTGGCAGAATGGTCATATATTCGAATTAGCAGTGGTATAATCTTCAGATGGTAGAATTTTATTAGGCATAAATAACTTTTGCGGAACGATAATTCTGCATATTTTTGTTTAGCATAACGTTTATTTTGAATAATATTATTTGGAATATTTTCGCATAGCATACAATAAAAATAGCAGAATTTCCTTTGGACCCCAATGGTATAGAAGTGGAGACTTCAATATTATATATAGTTGTATATTATCATATAATTCAGCTAAAATTCATTCTCGTTTCAGGGAAGCCATAAATCTAGCAATTATGAGTTTGAAGAAAGAACAGGTAATCTCCAAGCTATGGCGCAAATGGATCACCTATAATAAGAAATCTGATTGCGACGCGATGAAAGATGAAGTGAGATTGTATTTTCTACTATATCAAATTATATAAAATTATTATATTTACATTAGTTATATCCATCAATGAAATTCTCTGATTCTTCAAAATTGAATTACTTTGTATCATTTTAAACCACCAATATCAATAGTATCATAGTAAAATTTTCTGTTTCATGTTAAAGGAATCAACAATCACCGAAATGACATTGAGCCAAGTGGCAGGGATATTTTACGTGCTAGTGGGTGGATTGGCTCTAGCTTTAGGGGTCGCGTTAATAGAATTCTGCCAACACGGGCGCGCGGAGGCAGCGAGGGCAAATGTGCCGCTGCGGGCTGCGCTACGAGCTAAAGCCAGGCTTGCCTCTCGTACTGATCGTAAGACACCAACTCAACGCATTCCGAACGATCATGAACGACTCGGTTGGAACGGAGCCACTTTCGCCGGGGTTAGTATTATTGAATACATTTTGATTATTTGATAGCATGCAGCTTATTAGCGTATTACGTATTCTTTTATCATGGGTACTAACTACATCGTTAATGCGCTACGTTTAGTGATAACCCTGGCGGTTACCACAAAGCGAAGGCAGTGCTTTTGACGTAGAGGGGTAATATCCATTATTGTGTTTATCGACACCAGCAATTAAGACTACGCTAACTTCGCAAATGTAGTTTCTTCACCAGATTCTTGTTTTAAAGGTAAAACATGAAAACTTTGAGTAAAAATAATCATGAAATTTGAATTTTTTGGAGTTACTTATTTTAGATGGTTTATACACCCTATTTCAGATACGCAAAATGTCAGATGTGCATATTGTCAGATCGGCAGACGCCGTCGCAAAATGTCAAATTCGCAAATTGTCAGAATCTCATAATGACAATTACGCAAAATGCCATGAACGCTGAATGTCAGATACTCATTATGTTAAAAACGCATAATACCATGATTACATGACAACATGGTTTAGTCGTGTTTGGTCCAATACGCGTTTGGTCCAATCCACCTAATTCGCGGTTGAGAAATTGAGAAATTATTTTTTATAAGTCATACATTGAAGTGTTTCTTATCAAGAATAAATGCAAAAGAGACGTATGCGAAGATTTTTCGCCTGTTCAACCGATATTTGAAAATAATTTTGAAACCTTAAGAAACAAAGGTTCAGAGTACTTACGACTATATTCCACTATTCAAGTAATTTAAAGATAGTCTTTAGAGAAGGAAGAAGGCTCTTTATAAATCTGATGTATTACATTTTTCTCGTCTGGAAGACGTAAGAATTCCTTTCAAATATGTATGCAACATTGCATTCACAGCTAATGTACATTTTGTCGCCAATGATCTTGGTTTTAAAATGTTTTTCAGTATCTCTTCGCGCAGTTTGTAAACGTTTACGGTCTTATTACAAAACACGGACTAACTTTAAACCCAGGTTTAAATCGTCTTTAGACCATGGTTTAACGAAAATGTTATTACAAAACGCGTTTTAGTACTAAAACAAGGTTTATCTCTGGTCTAAAGATAAACCTGCGCCCTTCGGCGTTTAATGTCCACAATTGAAATAAACTACTTCTTAGAATGTCCACATCTAGAAATGACCACTCTTGGAATGTCTATTTCTGGTAATAACCACTTCTAGAAATGACCACTTCTTAAAAAAAGACAATCTCTCAGAATACCCATTTCTTAAAATGACCTCATTTATGTCTCAAAATAGGTTGTGCACGATACGTTGTGGTGCTTCTTTGTTATCCTATTTGAAGTACTGGCCACTTAGAACATAATCTACAAAGATAATAATATGACAGTTATTCCCTTGCGTTTGACACCATCATGTTATTTGTTATCCTGAAGTATTTACTTACTCCTTTAATTATTTGATAATATTTAAAATGGAAAAAACAGATCTAGAAGTAAGAAAAAATCAAAAAGGAAAAGACACTATCTTGTATAACAAAAACCGTTATAACTTTTCATTAAAAAACAAGAATGGTACATCACGTTGGAGGTGTGTAAATAGACATGACTGCAGCTCCACGATTACACTAAATTCTAGTAAAAATATAGTACTTCGATCAACTCCACATACATGTTTACAAAAAAAAATTCTTAATGACATTTTTATTGCGGTGGTTGATTGCAAGAAAAAAGTATGCCATAATTTTGGATCGGTAGAAAAAATATTTGAAAAGATGTTTCAAAAGTTGAAGAAAAACTGCAAAGCCGATGATATAACGCATATTCCCAACTTCTCTTCGAAAAAAGATTGTTTATACGCAGCACGAAAATCATTTTTGGAGACCAAAAGTTTATCCTTTCAAACAATCGCAGACGTACATGTACCAAAAGGGTAAGGAAAAGATTTTCTTGTATGCGAAGAAGGTACAACAGAAAAAAATATTTTGTTTTGTTCAAGGACAGCACAAATGTTTTTGAAAAACGAAGAAGAAAACATTGCGATGTACTTTGGGGATGGCACATTTTATTGTGTTCCACAACATCATTATCAGCTTTATTCATTACATGTGGACATTGGTTCGAATGAGAATGTAACAAATGTCGTTCCTGTAATCTTTGCTTTGCTCCCAAACAAGAGTGAATAAACTTACGTACGACTTTTTGAGCTTATTAAAAATAAACTCTCTGTAGAAATGCCGACTTTTAAATGTGATTTTGAAACTGCAGTCATGAACGCTGTCAAGACAGTAGTCCCCAACTGTAAAATATCCGGCTGCTTCTACCACTATAATAAAGCCATTTGGCGTACTGCTAAGAAATTCAACTTAACGCTGTCACCAGACAGTAGAAAAATGGTGAGAATGGTATCTTACTTACCCCTTTTACCTTCAAGATTTATTGAAGACGCATGGAATTCCATTATTCGCGAGACTGATGACACAGAAGATATCCGAAAATTTAAAAAATATTTTAATAAACAATGGATTCCATTAGTTAGAGATGAAATTTTAAACTGTGCTTTTGAACGGCACCGTACGACGAATCCCGTCGAGGGATGGCATCGTCGAATAAATGCGCGATTTCAAAAAAAGTGTCCCTTTTTTAAATTTGTTTTAAAACTGAAGAGGGAAGCGGATTACCAAGATCACAAAATTATGAAATCCTATTTTGATGTACCAAAGAAAAATAGACGGGATCGACAAATTTACGTAGACAAAAAATTACACAATTCATGCAAGATGTTGAAACCGACATTATAACACCAATTCAATTCTTGAAAAAAGTTATTTACTTTAAGTTAAATCATTGAAGTGATTATTAGTTTAAGTGTAGCTTCTCCCTCTTGTTTTAATTAGAAAAAGTGTTATGTTTTTTATGAGTTTCTTTTATTCCTGAATATTATTCAAACCTGGTATTAAACAGTTACAATTAATAAATAAATGAATTCCGATTTAACTCTTATTTACAACTGTCTCAGAATTAGGTATGACCAGTCCAACAAGCATTAGGTTATAGTCTAGCTAGTTAGTTCGAGTTGCACGCACCCATTATGAATAACTATCTAAAGATATTTTTTAGCGAATGTGACTATGCCCATGCTGATTACATTTTCTAGAAGTGGTCATTTTTAGAAGTGGTCATTTCTAGAAGTGGTCATTTCTAGAAGTGGTCATTTCTAGAAGTGGTCATTTCTAGAAGTGGTCATTTTAAATTGTGGTCTATTTCAATTGTGGACATTAAACGCCGAAGGGAACCTGCGTGACACCTAGTTTAACGTTGGTCTAAGTGTCTAAACTACAAAAATAAAACGGCAAACTTGTCATTTTGATTTGATTTGTAGCTCTGTCTACGTTTTGTGGTTAGCCAGTTAACATTCATTATATTCGTTTATGTTTTTATTGCTCGTAATGGATATTGACGCAGTTGATCTGATGGATATCGCAGATATTGATATCGTGGAGTCATTGGACATACCACGCTTACCTAACAGACATCGTATTCGAGTGAACCCCTTTAATGAATTATCAGAAGAAGCTTTCAGGCAAAAGTATAGATTTACCAAACGTTTTGCAATGAGAATTGTTGATTTAATCAAGGATGAATTAACTCATGATCCTCGAGGATATCCGATATCTCCTGAAATGCAAGTAGTTTGCGCATTACGAAATTGGGCACGACATGAAGTACTTAAGTCTAAATCTTGTAAATCAACGCAAGAACGTTTAGATTATTGTGCTTATTGAAGTATTTGCTTATCAATGTTGATTGTTTTAGATCCAAGATGACACAGCAGATTTACTTTCTCCTTCCATTTTATTTATTTTCTCCTTCCATCAATTCAAATTTTATTTTAAAAAAGTTTAAAAAAATTGAACAACGCGCTAGCTCCGAAAAACTACGCTCCATTTAACGTTCATCATAGATCTTCCAATATTATAACAATGATTGCTAAATAAAGGGATGATAATGATATTTTATTATAAAATAAAGTCCAACTATCGTTCATGACTTTAAATTTAATAATTGTAATGTTGCAAATACTTTTTTCACCATTTTTTAGTAAATAATATTTATTAAGGATTTCAGAAAATTTTTGCTTTCGGAGAAAACGGAACGTTGCGACCGAATGATATCACAATGAACGAACAAAAGCTTAGAGTAGTCTGTGGTTGTTGTTAAGCCAAGGTTTAAACCATGGCCTAAGTAGTCTACGGTTTATTCAGTTTTTGTAATAAGAAGAAGTTTAAACCTTGGTCTTGAGATTAAGCCTGGACTTCATAGTCTGGGTTTAAACCAGACTTTAGTCCGTGTTTTGTAATAAGACCGTTAGTGTTTCGGTAGCTATAATTTTTTTAATTAATTTAAAGTATTCATGCTTCATCATTCAAATGCTCCCGCATTCCTTCTACTCTTTACATAGGCCCGGAAGGATTTTGAATTACTTACTATAGATGTCTCAATTTTTTTCATGTACGTATCAAAACGACTTTTCCATGGCTATGGCCTTACGAAGTACTGCGTACGAATGTTAGACATGTTTCCGTAGATTTTATACTTACGGTGGAATTTGTACTTCTCTTTAAGGATTTTTAATAAAGCAGAGTTATACCACATTGGATGTGAGGATTGTCTCATTGATTTCACCGGAATGTACCTATCTCTAAGCTCATATAATTTGCTAATAACACTAACCGCACCATCCAATGATTGTGCAGACAGAATTTCCTTCCAATTAACGGAGTTCATTTGTTCCCCTCTAGAAGTCTAACAATGGCTCGACGGATTTCGATGAATGAGGTCTCAAATGAAAGGTTAGCTCCTGGCTACCCTACTTACCGGCGGGAACACAACACGATGGTTATTATGGTCGCGGTCTTTTATAGGGCGGAGGTACTACCCCAGTCGAACTGCTCAGTTCGGACGGGAGATTACCATCGTGTCCTACCTCCATTAGACAACATAAAAAGCATCTACTGCCAAAATTTCAAGTTTATAGGTCCAGTGGTTTTCAGTCAGTCAGTCAGAAAATTAAAAAGTTAAATCCTATAACTGTAAGCTATATTTTTTAAAAATTCTATAATGTCCACGTCATTTTTTTTGACATGGCTGCTTTTAAAGCATCCTCTAGTGTTTTTATTTTTGTCTGCGGAGGTGTTCGTGGGGCATTGGCAATTATCCTTTCTAAGGTTCTATTTGTACTTTTCTGTTCTTTTATTATGCCTGAAATATATTTATTTCCTCCCGGCGCATATTGTCACGTTCGCATATTGTCACGTTCGCATAATGTCACGTTAATTCCATTTCCTGTGATTTAATAACTGGCTCCACCTTCTATGCCAAGCC